>JAQZBX010001024.1:0-90657 GCA_029593785.1 Cabassous unicinctus | reverse complement strand
TTTTTTTTCTTGAGGTACTGGGGACTGGGGATTGAACCCGGGACCCTGTATGTGGGAAGCTGGCACTCAACCACTGAGCCACATCATTTCCCCTGAGTTGTTTTTTTCGTTTGTTTTGCTTGGTTGTCTGTTTTTGTTTTTTCTAGGAGGCACCGGAACCGAACTCAGGACCTCCCATATGGGAAGTAGGCACTCAACTGCTTGAGCCACACCTGCTACCATGGAGACTAAATTTTAATGCTTGCTTTAATATGCTTATTTAGTTTCTATACTTTTCTTGAATGTTTCATATTTGGGGGTGGGGGTGGTATGCACACACAAATGTTTAGAACATCTTATTACAAGTGGGCCCATTGCTAACTCAGGCTTCATATATGAGCTTCCTGCTAAAACTTAATCTACTAGGGTTTCTACGTGGTAAGTGTTCTCTTAGGCTTTTGAGTCATTTCTGGGAGAGTCTCAAGGAAGTTCAGGGCCCCAAAGAGAGCAGATGGTGCATTAGAAATTTCCTGCTTATATCAATTTTTTATCCTGTGTTGTTTTTTTCTCTTGAAAATGATGTAAGTGCTTATGAATTTCCTGCCCAACAGAAATGTAATCCAGGTGATTCCGTAGCAAGACATTACCATAACCCTGGATCTGTCTTAGGAAGAGAAAACAGTGATGCATGAAATCCCTTGAAGAATCAAGCAGCCGCTCCGGTACTTCAGTGTCAGAATAATATATTTTCTGAAGGGGGGAACTAACATCTCACTTAGGGCCCCTCAGGTATTAAATTTTAAGTAGAAACCTACCACGAAGACTGAGCTGCAACACTGATCTGCAAATTGATGATTGTCATCATCTAAGTGCCCAGGAGATGGGGTGCAAGCCAAGAGGATACTGAATTTCCTCAAAGTCTTTCTGATTTCATATTTTTAGAAAGGCTTCTTGATTTGGGTTCATGCTGGTTTTTAAGGAAGCGGCATGTCTAAATGACTTGCTGAAGTCCTAGAACTAAGCTAATTGTGGCAGATTCAGCCCTCCCAGTCTAGTCAAGGTTTCTGCAGCTATAGCCATCTTCTATTGAAGAGTATTTAGTTCTGAAGTTCTGTTTCTAAGAAACCATGAGATTTTTCAGGGCTGAATCACAGCTGCAGTGACTCCTGGTGAAGAGCACTGCAGAAAAAACTCCTTCCTGGTTCACACCCGGCTGGTCAGAGTTCAATTCAGCAAATCAATTCCACAGATATTTACAAGGTGCAATAGGAAACACAAAGCCATGTGTGCAGCTCTGTCTTTTTAAGGTTCCATGAGAATCTCGTTTTCTTTGGGGGGTATTTTTCATCATTCTGAGAGGTGTTTTTAAGATTTTCCAGTATATTCAGTGTGTAGTTGATTTTCTGCATCAGTGATAAGCTGCAAGCAAAGGAACAGCCTTCTTCATGTGCCTTCTCCATCTTCTTCCTGCTTTACACTGTCTTTCAGGTTCAGTTCATAATTTTTCAAAAAGCGTTTTAGATGATTAAAGGTGTGCATTGTTTGCTGCGTCTATCTTTTGTTGTCTGTTGCCTTTTTGTGTCCCCTCTCTCTCCCCTTTCCCCCTCTGTCTTAGGCATCAACAGCATCCAGGCAGGAAGACCACCCACATGCGCCGAAAGGCTCATGAGCTAGAAGCACCTTGTTGCAGCTAAGCCCTCCAGGTCCTGCCTGATTCTCAGTGCCGCAGTGGGCTCTGCTTATGACTTTTAAGAGACTCTCACTTCAGTTTATGGTACTGTGGGGAGTGTGCGCACTGCTGAATCAAGCAGCGGGTTTTTCCTTTACATAACACTGCTTGCAAGAATTCTTGGTATGGATTTATAATTAGGATGTTTAGTTAACATAACATTTTTAATTCAAAATAAAGCTGAGAGGTTATATATTTATCTATATCTATATCTATCTATATCTATATCTATATCTTGCTGCTTTGTTCTCTGCTATCAGAATAAAAATCATTTGCCTGCCCTTTATCCAGTGCACGATAGCTGAGAGTATCAGGAATGCCCTGTTGCAGAAGTCCAATGAGGTCCTGCTCGTGTTTCCTTTGCAGCCGGCTCAGGGTCCTAATTGGAGGCCCCACTTGCAGCCTCTCTGGCACCCACAGGCAGCTCTATGATCTCCCTCTCGCAGTTACTGCCACACCTAAGGTGTATACTCATCAGACCTGGAATCAGTACTGTACCAAGGGAGGGGTCTGCCCTTGGACAGGCAATAAGGGGGCACCTTGTCTGTAGAGAATTTCAAAATAATAAGAAAACCGATTATCAACCTGTACTTGTGATTCTAAACAATATAAGTGATAAAACTTTGCCTCCCAACAGGGTACATTGCTTCTACCATCCCCTCCTTGGTATACCTTAGTTTTATAATTTTTTCTTTCTTCTCTTCCTCTGTGTTAGTTTCTGTACATCAAAGTCTTCAAAGTCTTCTCCTTTACTCCTTCCCATACCCTAAAGTGCTTGCCTTGAGGAGTCTCACTTACTTTGTACCCATGCCAGGAAGGGAGCCACTAGAAGTGTCCATACAGTTAGAAAGCCTTTGGTCATCAGTGTAGACCTCTCACTCCACCACCTTGCCGTTTTCTATATCACCACTCTCATCCAAGTGGCTTTGCTCAGAAATATGAGCTTGGTTTTCATGCTTCTTTTTGTAAACCCAGCTGAAGGCATCTCATATTTTAAGATTCAGATAAAATTAGCCTTTAGCATCCATTCTTCCAGTAAGGTGGGGAACTCGGCATCATTCCCAGTATATCTGGGAATTCAAAGGAGCTTGTTTTCCTCTTTAGCCTACCAGCCTTATGCTTCCGATCTTGGTTGTTCCTTTCCCACATAATATAGCTGCTGGTTTTTCACCTCCCAGAACACCACCAGCTCAAGATGGGAGATATCTTTACTAAGGATTTTTATTGGAGAGTCTTGGATTAAATTTAATCCTAAAATCCATGCCACAAGCACATTTTTCCTGATTTTTTTTTCTACAAGGGCTTAACATCATGCCATGACCTCAAGCCTTCTCTCTTCTCCCTAAATGACTTATCCCCTAGCCCCAACCTCCCAAATTACTGATCATTTCTCATTCAGAAAATTTTAAGTATTTTAATTTTATCAAGTTCTAATTCCACTGTCTTTCATCTTCATAAATAGAAATATCAAAGTGTGATTCTAAGGGGAAAAAAAGGTTTTTTTTCCCTTGGAGAGCCATTTATCTCACATCCCTTAATTTATTTTCTTATTTTCTAATTGTATATTATTTTCTTCCAATTCTACTTAAGTCTTTTTTGCATTGGTACTCTCATTAACAGGTGCAAAAACTGTGTTGAGTTCAGTTGTATTAATTGTATAAATTATAAATGTATAAAAGGGTGACATATACCTACACCTGTATTCAATGATCTTTTCTCTTCAAGTGTGACCACTTTATTTAAATATCTCTAGTTCTTCTCCATGGGAAGGGAGAAGAGGAATCGTGTTTCCCCCACAGTAAATGCATGTTTTTGACAGAATACTTTCAATTCTCCATAGTAGAAACTCGCCTTCTCTATAGTTTTGTCCAATTTATTTTGATCACTTTTGGTCTTCAGGCCTTAGGGCTATGACCTATCCCTTAATCCTTGAAATGTACCTTTTTCTACTTCCTGATACTGCTGGGCTCTTTTTATTTTTAACATATTTAAGTATGATTTATTTTAAACACCTAGAAAAGTATAAAAATATGAAACATCTATGTAATAATTTAAAATAACAGCCAAATTTTTCTCTGCTCTTTCTTTTTAAAAGAAATAAAATATTTGCTTACGTTTTCCTATTTTATTGCCCTTTATCCTCTCCAACGTAACTGGAGTTGGGATTTATCATTCCTGTATATGATTTTATACTTGGACTACATATGTGTGTAGCCACTATGGTATATAGGACTATTTGTGGGTTTGGAGTTATTTTCTCTAAGTCTGCTCCCCTTGTGCAATATGCCTCTTTACCTGGCAACCTTGTTTCCCAACCCTGCCCAGCCTTCCAAGGAAAAGGAAGCCAGGGCAAGCTGAAGGCTCCCTGATGTTTTCTCTTTCCTTCTTCCTCCTTGACCCTTGCCTTCTGTTACTCTACACCCATACTTGCATGCACAACGCCGTCTGACTCTACTTCCCCTCTCTTTTTCTTCCTTCATTCTTGGTGCCCAGTATTAAGTCACTTTAATTTCCATTTCTGGCCTTGAGTATCAATACAAGGTCAATTTTTCTCCACCCTTATTTGGGAACAGGGAAGATAATGTTATTGAAAACCTGAGAGAGAAATGCAGTTTCAACTCTAGAAACACCACTGAGGGGAATAGGGGCAGAACTATATGTCCTGGAGAATCAGATAATTTAACAAACAGATGTGAGCACATTTACTGTTAGTTGTAATGCTGAAAGCATCTGCCATCAGCTAAATAGTAATTTTTAAAATAAGATTAATTTGTTTAACCAAATTCTATTTATCCTCCTAGATATTGGAAATATCTCACTGAGGATCTCTATATAAGAGAGATTTTTGCATTTCCTTTTAAATTATCTATAGTGAAGTTTACTATAAACAGGCCTTTCCCGTCGTCTTTCATTTACATTATATTATTTGCCTACCATGTGCATACCATACTGTGAATGGAGATGGATTGGGGCCATACTCTTCAGGGGCATACCAAATGGTTACGGTAGATATTCAGGGCTCAATGGAGTCCACAGTCAGGTTGGAAGACAGATATTTTTTTCGAATACTGCTAGTAAGGATATTTATTGAAATGCTACTGGGGAAAACACCTGGGGTAGGGAGAGGAAATGGAAGATGGATGGTACTGCTGAGCATGGCCTCTGTAAGGAACTGATTTTGTGGTATTTGAGGGAAAAGCAAAATCTGAGTGCATGTGCTTGCAGTATTTTGTGGGGTATATAGTTTAGAGATGAAATGTATAGTCCAGCCATCACAATTCTTAATTCCATCATTAGGTAACTGTTACTTTTCAATTCTCCAATATGTATCTCCATGTTACATATTCCATTATCCCTTCTTGACTACCCAGATCCAGATACACTTTTATAGGGCTGAGAGTAAGAATGGCATGGAGTTGCCTAAAATCTTTATCAGCTGTGCTCACAGTATATCTTTGGCCTTTCTAAATGCATCCCTGTGTGGCCAATGCTAAGTATTCTTGGTTTCCTTTCTCAGTGCCTGTTTGGGAATTTAGGCCCTTAATCTTTTTGTTTCCATCTGAAAACCTGAAAACCCCCACATTTGTTTTCTCCGCACAAAACCCAGGATTCCCTACCAGTATCCAACACTGTCTTCCTTTAATGATTCAATTAAATTATAAAACCACAAACAGCACATTAATGAAATATCCACTGTGTGTTCACTTGAGAAGTATCAGCAAGTAGAGTAGGAGGAAAAATGACTTTATAGCTAGAAGTGAAGTTTTTGCAGGATCTTTAAAATCTGATAATTTTCCAGTTTACCATTAAGCCTCTTCTGGGCACATTTTTCTCCCTACCCATTTTTACTATTTAGATATGCAGACAACATCTTTCCATTATAGCGTGTCATGATGGTAAATGCTTAGAGATAACGTTTAAACTTCCTTTTCTATTCTGAGAAAAGAGCCTGAACACTAACACTACTGTTCACAAATGGTAAAGAAGACCTGTTGATTAGTCCTTTCTTTTATCTTTTTTTTTTCAGTTTACACTTTTACTTTTATATTAGGAAGACCTGTTGATTAGTCCTTTCTTTTATCTTTTTTTTTTCAGTTTACACTTTTACTTTTATATTAGGAAATGAGGTTCCTTCAGAGTTGTTGCTTTCTAAAAAGACCACGAGGGGCCTAATGAGTGTACTGATGGAATGTCTGTAGAAATAGTTCTAGATTAAGGGTTCTATCTGGGAGTAAATTTTAAGAGTTTCTAAGAATGAAGCTTAATATCTATATGTTTTGGTAACCATAAACAGTGTTGAGATATGCATAGTGACAACTGCTACCCCTTATATTTTACCAAATCTTGTTAAATATTGTATGTTTTAGAAGATAGAGAGCGAATGAATAAGGTCAAATCCAGAGGTTTTCTTTTATTTACCAAAAGCCAGTAGAGTTTGGTTAATTTGGTATTACTTGTCTATGACACAGCTTTATAAATGTGTGGTTTTAGATATATGTACTTATTTTTTATGTTGAGGAGAAATAACATGTAAATGGTTGAAAGTCAATGGAGAGAGATGAAAGGGAAAAAAAAGATCCTTGGGAGTCAGGAGCTAGGAAGATTTCTCCAAGATTTGCCACAAACTTCAGTGTGATAATGAGTTTTTGTACATTTTTCTGTTTTATTTTATTTCATCCCTCTATAACGGCTCTTCTTGGTACCATTATTTTCTGTTAAGGTAGTACTTACTAAGCATCTAATATGTGCCTTGTATCATGCTAGCAGGGACATTACGTATCTCATCTCATTCAGTCATCCACCTAGTAGGCAATAGTAATTCAGCCACTTCAAAATATGGACACAGAACTCTGACTCCAGCTCACTGCGCTGAGGCAGGGATTCCCAAGTGCCTCAGCAGACTGGTGATTGCCCATCACGAATTTTCTCCCAGTCTACAGGAAGTGAGAATAAATGGGGCATGTTGTGAAATTCTCCCCCCGCTTTTAAATGTCATTCGGCATATGAAATAATAGTGGCAATAGAAAGCTTTTTTTATGTGCCCCTGCTTGTCAAAATAAAACATTTGCAAATTCTTATTGGTCCGCTCCTCTCCCCTTTGTTAACCTTTTTTTTTTTTTTTCACATGTTTGTAGATGTAGAAACCACAATATCTGACTTAAAATATATTGTCTCAACCAAACCCTGTAAATGTGTACATGTCAGTTTTAAGAAAGAGCAAAACTGATAAAATATAAAGGGAAAGAAAGCATTCTTTAGACATTTAATAGATATTAAGCACTTATTTAGAATTTAAATGTAATCTAGTGCTAATACAGTTTTATATTTACCCAATGTGAATACTTAAGGCAATTTTTTTGGCAAAAAATATTTTTCAAGGAATGTTCTTACTCCTTGCAATTTCTCATTCCCCATCTTTTCCTAAAGCCCTTATTCAAGAATAATCTTGATTTGTCATTTGTTGGTTTTCTTTAACACTGATAATGCTCTGCTTTACGTTTTCCTTAGTGATACCAACGAAGTTGATATACCACCCAACACTCGAGTGGGCACAAAACGCTATATGCCTCCTGAAGTGTTGGATGAGAGCTTGAATCGCAATCACTTCCAGTCTTACATTATGGCCGACATGTACAGTTTTGGACTCATCCTATGGGAGGTTGCTAGGAGATGTGTGTCAGGAGGTAAGTAAATCATATCTTTGAAAAGCCACAGTGAGAGCCTACAAAAATCCTTTCTGCTCAGAAATCAGGGTTATCATATTGTCCACAAAATCAGATTTTCTTTTCTTTTCCCTTTGATTTATATTGATGTCCTGTTATAATCATCCCAGGAAGTATTTCACAACTTAGAACCATCTTTGATTGACCTCACCACCGACTACTGATGATTTTCTTCTAGGTCCACTGTCAGTTTCCCCTGCCTTTTCAAGAATCACCCTCTTCTATGTGCATTGTCTTGTTTCTTTCTTGGGCTCTTCCTCTAGCAGTTGCTCATCAAATCATACCTTCCAGCCTCTCCTCACCACCCTGCTGGGTGCCACCTCAAACTCCAGTGCCCAGTGCCCTGTGACTTTCTCTGCACAGGTGCCAGTAGAGAAAAAAAATGTGGGATGGGACACACATTCTTATATTCCTTTATTTTTTTACTTTCTATAAGACTACCTTGTAAAGCAATTTGAGCACATCCATTTTCATTAGGAGGAAATTAAAGCAGAGAATACTGTTATCTTCCATGATAATTTTTTTCCACAAACATAAGGATTCCCTAGTGAGACCAATTATAGTAAATTAGAAGACATCCTTCAATATTCAGAGGTATTATTTTGATTGCTTGTACTATTTTGATTACTGCTGCATAATACGATTCGAGTAGATTCTAATACCTTGTATGTAAGGAGCTACTCTTCTCTAGCAAATACCCTTGATGTTTCCTTCAGCACGTGCTCATTCTCAGTAAGAAAACTTGATGCTGCTGCTGTTCTTCATAATGCCAGTTTGAACTCATCTTCATGAACAAATGGGCTTGACCAAGATTCTGAAAGTGCAGGGTACACTCAAGTGTACTGGGACTTGTTCCTGGACCTGCCCCTTACTTTCTGTGAGACTTTGAACATTATTAGAATTTCCTTGGAGTCAGTTTTCTCATATTCAGGACAAGGCTAATTATAGTATATACCTCAGATGGTGGTTGTGAGGAGTCAATGAATGTAAAGAGAATTAAATCTTCCTAGCACATGGATAGCAGTCAATACATGTTAGCTGTTTATTTTTTCCACTTTGGTTGGTAGACCCTTGAACTTATATTTAAATTCATATTTCAATATAAAGAAGATACAGCTAATCTATAGACCTTCACACCTTTGTAGAGATATCATTTTCAGTGCTGCCATTTTTTCTCATCACCCTGGGAAATCAGAGCCTCTTATAAGCAATTTAAAATAGAACATATTCCCTCTAAAGTGAGAGCAGTATTTTGTACAAAAGGAAAGTAAATCTAGGAAATTTTGCCTAATCAGATATTGAATAAATCTCCCATTATAAGTGTGAAAAAGAAAAAGAGTGGCCAAAATTACCTGTCCTCGATCTCATGCTTTTTAAAGAGTATGTGAACCTACCTTTGAATAATATGCTTACCCTTATATACTTAAGGTAGGTTTATAGAAGAAGAAGTAGAGTACAAATTTGCTTTTCTAATTTATATTTTCTTGAGCATCTAAAAAATAGGGCTACAAGAAGCCTATACTTGAAAGACTTTGGGCCTGGATATAGGAAAAAGGATTCTTATGTAAATATCAAGCTATTAATTGCATTGCTAGGGCTGTCCTTGCCTATAGAGATTGGGGAGGTACCAGAATGTTCCCTTATTCCTGTAAGAAGTTAACATTCATTGAGTTCCAGTTCAACTCCATATAAACCTATGGCCATTGGGCAAGGTACTTAACCCCCAGAGCCATGTTTGCTCGTTTTGTATAGTGTGGATAGTAATGCCATCTTATAAAAGTATTTGTGATAGTTTAATAAATTATAGCATCCCTTTCTCCATACCTATATCATCAGCTCTCAACAAATTAGTTTCTTTTCTCTTTCCAGAGAGGCAAGGCATACAAATTTCTATCCCTGACACTTTCCTTTAAGAATATATTGGAAGTTTCTGGGCTTGTCTCTCAAGCTTAGATACTTTTGGTTGGAGCAGACACATCCAGATATAGGTCATTCAAACATTGGAAGGAAAAGAAAAAAGAAAAATGTTGAGGTTTCAGGCACAGTATTAAATGTCCATGAAAATGGAAAATGTTGATAACTTGGTTGCATGATGAGAAAGGAGGAAGGTCTACAGTTCAAAGCCAAACTTTAATTAATTCATAATTAGATACTGTCAGCTCTGTCTGTGTTTCTTATAGTATCTACATCTATCTCACCATCCATTCATCAGTCTATCCAGGTAACGACACCAACATTAGACACTAAGGGAAAAAATGACATGAATTAGATAAACATGGTTATTGTTCCCAAAATGTTTCCAGGGCAATTGGCTTGAGAATTAGTAAGGAAGGAGGAATTGAAATGAAGTGAGCATCCCCTTTGTGCCAGGCTCCGTGCTTCTGTTGCTGTGTATAGAGATGAAACACAATCGAAGGAAATATTAACATAGATGATACATATAATAATGCTCTAGGGTCTCAGTGGGGGATAAAATTAGTGGTGAGTTGAAATAATTAGTGGTGAGTTGAAATAATAAGATGCTTTGGCATCTTATGAAAACTTTTTGATTATATGTAGGTTTGAGTTTACAAGAAAGAGTAGAATTCAGACTCTGGATTTTGTCAGAGTAAACCTCCAGTGAATTTCATGATGCACTGTATAATCTGCCAGTCTGGAGGATTTATCTTAGTCAGGTAAAAAGCAGTGGCATTTCCATAAATGATGATTTACCCTTTCCTTAAACAATACAGGTTTTTTTCCTAATAGTAATGTATTTTTTGTAGAAAATTTGAATAATTACAGAAACCTTGAAGAAGAAAATAAAAGTCAGATAATATTAGCACCTGAAAATTGTTATTACTATTTTGGGGTGTATATATTTTCCAAAATTTTAATATACAAAAATATATTCTTATGGTTTAAGCAGAAAATGTAAATCTGACATTTTATTCAAGTAGGATACACTGCCAAATTTATTATGAGAGTCATAATCTCCTATTACAGTAATAGAAACAGTTACATATTATGCAGTCTGAGTTTGGATGTGGCTGCCAAGTTTGCATTGGGATTTAACACAGATTTTTTAAAAAAAATTGGCATACAAGAGCCTTTATAAAATTGATAATTAAGTTGAGATGCTTGCTTTACCTAGCTATCAGAAATTAGAAAAAATGCTAAAGACCTATATCAGTATTTCTCATTAGGCTTTCTATTCACCTTTTGATTCTTCTTTTTTATTTATTTATTTATTTTTATTTTTCTATCCACTTTTTAAAATAAGATTAAGCGCTGCTTGGGCAAACTTTTTTCAAAATTTATTTTGCCTTATTTTCAGACTGAACTGGTCTTTAATATTGATAGCACCCTTCTTTCAGAATAGTTTGCATGCGTTTTAGACTTTTATTTCTACTTCACAGAAAATAGTAATAATAGTAATAATGACCACCTGTTTTCAGGTATAGTAGAGGAATACCAGCTCCCCTATCATGACCTGGTGCCCAGTGACCCTTCCTACGAGGACATGAGGGAGATTGTGTGCATCAAGAAGCTGCGGCCCTCCTTCCCCAACCGGTGGAGTAGTGATGAGGTAAGGCTTGAGGTCACCGTGTGACAGGGACTGTCTTCTAAACCAACATTTCTTCTTTCGTGAAATTCCAAAGACTCATTACAGGAATTTTTTTCCCCTTTGTTTTGATGGTGATGATAATTATTGCAATAATTTATACGGAGTGTGTTAAACTGTCTGTTCCTTTCTTTTCAAATTTAATTTTTTATTAGACTTTATTTTAGAGCAATTTTAGGTTTATACAAAAATTGCAGAGAGTTCCTATATACTCCTTCTCTGCCCTCCCACCCCACACACTTTTCCGTTATTCACACCTTGCATTAATTTGGTAAATTTGTTACAATGAATGAAGCAAATTTGATACATTATTATTAACTAAAGTTCATAGTTTACATTAGTGTTCACTCTCTGTGTTTTTAGTTTATTTTGTTACTTCTAAACTATATACAGGCCCATATACAACATCCTGTCATTTTAATGAGAGAAAAGATAGGCAACTGAAGAATTAAAATTTCTATATACAGGAATGCTACAAGCCAACCGAGTTGGGATGCCTGCTTGTGCTGTGTGTCTTTAAATACGGGTGATGAGATACCATTTGAACAAATGACCATTCAACTTGGTTTGAAGGATGTGGTGGTAAAACTAAAATAAGTCTGAAAAGGAGCTGCTGCTTTTTTGATGTGGCGTCCTCCCACTCTATATTTCTCCCCATCCACCTTCTTAGCCTTCAAATTCACCCCAGTCATGGAATGGTCTGGCAGACTGGAACATTCAGAGATGGGTTTGAGGCACACTCAGAAAAAAAAAAAAGACTCTTGTCAAATCTTATCAAACATGTGTGAAGCCAGTGCAAACAGATGAACAAAGGATTTATAAACTAAGTGTTCAGTGTAAAATGCAGTTAAAATACAACCTTTGATTCCTTGGTTTTGGGAAAGTTACTGAAATGCTAATACATATATTTTCCAAAGAGCTGGGCAGAAATCTTTGTGAGATGTTGCGGTTATATTATTTTGAAGGTGATTTGGGGCATTGGTATTACTTGAAATTTCTTCACTGAGGAATTCTAATGAAGTGATTTAGTGCTTTTCAACAGAAAGACTAATAATTGATGTGCCACAGGAGAACACAGGAGAAAGTTTTCGCATTGCTATGCACAGGTCATTAATCTTGTTAAATGGTGTAGTATGATGCTATTATTGTAGCAGACAGTTGTAATTTAGGAATAACCATATTTGTATGTATAAGTCCTTATGGAATTGGGTAAAAGATTTAAACTTACCAAGTGTTGTAAACAACCTGGGAGTGTGGAATGAAATGTGCTTCCCTGGGTGTTTTTGTATTTGTTTAATACTGACTTGCAAAGACACCCTTCTGTAATCAGCAAAACCACCTGCTTGCTCCTATCACAAGGAGAACATGAAAATCTGTTTGTCATATATAATTTTGCATGAAAAAGGAGTTTTTATGAAATTTTGTCTACATGGTTTTTAAGATTATGTGTTAAAAATGATGTTCAAACTTAAGAAACCCAAACTAAAAACCAAATATCGTGTCAGCCTTGCAGATAATACATTTCTCTAATGTTACTCCAATTTCCTTTTCTCTTCCCATAGTGTCTAAGGCAGATGGGAAAACTCATGACAGAATGCTGGGCTCATAATCCTGCTTCGAGGCTGACAGCCCTCCGTGTTAAGAAAACACTTGCAAAGATGTCAGAGTCCCAGGACATTAAACTCTGACTTGAGGGGAAAAGTAAGCATTTCCTTAAAAAAGCCAATAGCTATTTTTCTGTTTGTGGGCAGAGAAAAAGATGTTAAAGAAGCATCCATAGTGCAAGCCTTGAACATCGTCCTGCTTCCCAGTGGGTTCAGCCCTCACCTCTCAGGGAGAACCCTGGACAGAGAAACGTTCCCAGAAACCCAGATTCATCTATGTCTGCTTGTAGGAGGGAGAAACCGCTTGGGTAACTTGTTCAAGATATGATGCATGTTGCTTTCTAAGAAAGCCCTGTATTTTGGGATTGCCTTTTCGGTTTTTAATTTTAAGATGCTTTAATTTTGCCAAAATAAAACAAATAACGTAGATGTTTTAAGGTTTATACTGTTATATAGTTAAATAATAATAACAAAAGGTCTTCCCAGAAACTCTGCTGGAAGGTAAATTATAAAAATACGGTTTTTCTATTGGTAAAATATCGTTGCACTCTTCAAACCAAAAGACAGTCTGTAAAGTTGGAGAACGTAGAATGGAACTCATCTTAAAAGTCCTTTGGCCGCCTCCTCAGACCACGGAGTCCAGCCTGCGTTGGGGGCTGCCACCGCAATGTGAATGCATCTGGGTACAAATACCACCTGTCTGGGACCATGTTTTGGAATTCCTGCAGGTGGCCTTTTGCAGCTTCAGACACTGTGGAACAAATGAAGGTTTTATGTGACTCTGATAGAAGTAAATGTTGATGCTGTTCTTCAGAAGCATTTTGTGTTTCTAATTTCCTGGTAGGCATTTCTTTCATGGTAAATCCCTTTTCATTAAACACAAACAGCGCTATTTTTATGTGCAGAGCATTGACCTGTGTATGCTTTTGATCTCTCAAATGAAAGGATCAATTTTACATAAAATTGCCATCAGTTGCGTTTAAGACAAGGTGTTTTTAAATAGAGATAACTTGCTCTTGTGTTGTAGGAAAAACATGTCTACAAGTAGCGGATGAGGGTGGGGTGTAAAGAGCATGTTTCTTATATATTCAAAAGAGTCAGTATCAGAAGCACAGGGAAAGAAGTGGCACATCTTGCTTTGTATAAAGAAGGTTTTCTCTTTGCTATTCTCTTTCTTTTTGAGGAAAGAGAAGTAGCATCTGTCAGGTTAATTAAAACTCAATTTTAATTTTAAAACAGATAAATATAACCTCCAGATGGGGCAGCAGAAGAGGGTGAAGGAGACCACAAAATGTGGCTGCTGTGATTTATTGCTCTAGGGTAGACAAGGATCGAGTATGTATACCTGAAGTGATACGTTCACATTCATATGAATGATAACTCTATTTTATTTTATTCCCATGATGTTCACTTCACTTTTTAATTTATTTTTTTCTTCATTGTGGCACTTGTGCAAAACATCTCTTCACCTACTCAACTCTTTAGGGTTTTAAGTTGAAGCGACTGGGTGAAATCATTGACAGGGCCAAGATGCCTTAGCAACAGGAACATAATAAAGTTGAAAGTTGTGCACATCCCTCTCAACTTTATTCATTCACACTTCTTTACTGTGGTTTTCATTTGCTTCTTAGAATTCTGCAGTGTTCGGTAAAGAATTTGAAAGCACTTCCCCCTTGGCCTTTTTTTTTTTTAAAAAAAAAAAAAAAGATGTTCCTTACAGAATACTCCAGGGGCAGTGTTTTATAACACATCCTCATCATTTGGTGACTGAAGGATAAGAGGATTTTTGAATATTTGACAGCTACGAGAGAAAGGAGAAAATATTTTACTCACTTCTGAAGTAGGCTTGCAGCTGGTGACTTGTTCATCCAGAAAACATGCCAGAGCAGTGAGTGGCTATGAGCTGGGCTTACAGCTTGAGAGACTCATAAAGAGAAACCCAGGTGTTCTGCATTCAACATTCACATCCCGAGGCTTAATTGCCACGTTTGTAACTAAGAATTTCTCAATCCTTGAATTTGAAAAAGAAATCTGCTTTTTAAAAGACTAAAGACAGTTCCAAATATAGTTGCCATCAGAATGCTGCTTTTACTGATACTAAAGTTAACCTCAGTAGTAATTTAAAGGTTCCTCTCTCATGTCAAATTATATTCTTTGTGTTAGTTTAGAAGGAATATGTGGTTAAAACTAAATGTGATATTCACCTGAGCCTGGAAGAGAAACTCCAGCGCCTCTAATCAGATCATATAGAAATAATAAGTAAACATTTATAGCAGTCCTATGTGGTATTCCCTAAATTTAAGCAAGGTTGGGATGGATTGTCTCTTAAATAAAAATGTGTTTTCTGTTTTGGAAGTTCTTAAACATGGATAACCTCAAATCAGAATATTTTGTAGGGAGGCGATGATTTGAAAGTATACTGGATTTATAGTAAGGTCTTGGTTCTTATGGAGAATGGGAAGAAATTAAAATAGTATTCAGATTTCTTCAATATTATTTGTTTACTTTCTAGAATATTACTTTCTAACCTCCAGCCTGATTTACTCACTATGAATATTTTGAAATTATTCCTGAGATACTTAAAAAGACCCACTTTGCTATTACAGTCTTGTAATGAGACAAGATTTTATTTATGAATAGATTTTTCTCTGTATGTTACCCAAATCTACTTTAGTTAGGGAATACTAAATTTTTCTTAAAGACTACTTACTCACTTCCAGATATTTCTTTTTGTTTTTTAAAATTTTAGCAGTCCAAAAGTGAATTTCATTTTTTTTTTATTTTTTATTTTTTATTTTTGTTTTTCAGTATATTAAGTGGGATCCTGGAAATTAATAATTTAGTTGATTGCCTACTTTCAGGACTATTCCAAAACTAAATTTTTTTTCTAAACTCCCTCAAAGGAATTCTAAAAGACTAGCTGTCAGATAATATAAGTTTTGTATGCTAAGATGTTCAGGTTTATAGTTTATGTATGTGTGTATATATTATATAAATATATATGTATATATAAATGTTATGTTCAGTTTGGAGTCTGGCACAACTCCATTATGTGGCTTAGAGAGTAAAATATTATGGATGATAAAGTACTAAATGAAACATAATATTTATTTATGAAAATGTGTAGATTGTTAAATCAAAGTGGCTGTGCTCTGAACATTTGTGTCTGAGGAAACAGAACTTGACCTCCTGGAGAGCACAGCTTGAAAGTCAGTAGTGAACATTCTTTTTATTCCCAAGACACAAAGCTTCTTAGAAAACATGCTGGTTTTTGTTTTGTTTTGTTTTGTTTTTGTTGTTTTTTACAGGCAATTCTTTGACACATTTCAATTGGGGTGTGGTCAAGCATACCAAGTACTTAAATGATGGCCAAATTTTATGTTCTCGGAGTCAAGCATTTTTTTTTTTAGAAGTTTATTAGAAGTTGTTGGTCTGTTTGGGTTCTTCTTTATATGTGGAAAGGCACTGAAAGAAGTAAAATTTTTTAAAACTTGAATATGTTCAGTAGTTATATCTCCTTAGAAAACTGTCATACAGCAGTGGAAATGAAAGAAGTGGCACCTGAAGTGATTTAATTTAGCAATTATGATTCCTCCTGTGCAAAACAAAACAAAATGCCATATCTTTGGAAGAAAAGTTGGCAATGTTTAAGGGATTTTGTTGTCTGTTTCGAAAGAAAACTCATTTGTATTCTTCTGGGGAACCAGTGCCTTATTGAATTTGTATATACTGTAATTATTCAGAACTAGGGAACAAACAATTGTATTGTAGTTGCTACAAATTGTATATGCTTTTGTTTTAACATTCCCCCCAAATAAAATGGTTTCATTCTCCTCTTGGGAAAAAAAAAGTCTGTTATCTTGTAGTTGTGCCTTTCTTCGTCTTTGAAAATATCACATTGTGACAGGTGGGAAGGCAGAGTTGAAGGAGGGAAATTCAGGGAAGTTTGTACATTTGGTGTCAGGAGGGCAAGGGAAATTGTCTGCTGGCTTCTGTTTTCTCTGTAAGTAGGAGGCACAGGCATCTGCTTTGCAGGGAAAGGCAAAGATCTCAGCAGTTTGAGAGAAGTGGGGGTGGTTTAAAATTGCACTGTGGGAAATCAGAGCTAACTAGGGGAACCCAGCTAGGTGGCTATGGGCAATGCTGGGGACACAGTTAAGACTGAAGATACTAACTGTGGCAAGAGGCCAAGAGTGTGGACGCTGGCCCTCCAGACTGTGTATCCAGGTTCACTCATTCCCTCAGTTGTGAGACCTTAGGCACATTTTGATCTTTTGAAGACTCATTTTCTTTCCTCAGAAGATGAGAATACTATTAGTATCTATTGCTTGGAGTTGTTCTGAAGATGAAATCCATGCACCCAGCATTTAGTAGGCACTCAGCTATGACTAAATATTAGCTGTTATTACAGACTTGTAGTGTCATCTTTCTGTGCAGTTTTGTGATTATGTTTGTCTGCCAGCAATCCCAATAAAGGCACAGAAGTAGCAACAATTGGATTCATTCAGTGTTGGGGTTTTACCAGGCACATACAGCAATGGGTAGTGTAAATAAGAATTGTCCTTAGCAAGGGGATGGATGACATGGATCAGAGTAGGAAAGAAATTAAAGAGAGGAGGCAGCTAAGAAACAAAAAGAAATTAGGTCAAGGACAGGAAATCCTGATGTGGGTGAGGGGATGTTTAGCAGTTAATGAGAAACGAGGCTGGACAGCTAAGAGACTGTACTCAGAAAGTGGAATGTCAGAATGAAAGTTTCAGAGGGGAAGCAGCAAGAGAAAGGTCAAGACTGAGGGCGAAGTCAGGGGGGTGGATAGATTTAATTAGCATGCCCGAAGACCGCTGGTGAGGAGACTCAGAGGAGCCTGGAAGCTGGACCTCTGGATCTGTCATTGTGCATTTTGAAGCACCCCTCCACTGCCACAAGGCTGATGACAGTCTTGAGGAGAGAAAGACTGTGATGCCAGAATCTCAAGGGCAGTCATGGAATGGCAGAGGGTGGAGGGATTGAGGCTGGTAGGACTCGATGGCCTGAAGCTCAAAAAAAAGTGTGTGTTTCTTTTTCTTCTTATGCAAGGGTAATGATCTGCATCATTAGCTGAGGACAGCCCAGCTATGGGGGACATGGCATGTGGAGGCTATTGCTATTGCTCCTCAAGCCATGGCCCATGGAGAGCAGAAAACACTCTACAAAAGGAGGGGAGAATGTGTTAACAGTTGTTTTTCCATGGATTGTGCATCCTAGAGGGCAGCGTGGCAAGTTTGGTTTTGGGGGAGCCATTAGAGATTGGATCAGGACAGAGGAAGCCCAACATCCTTTGGGAGTGGAGACTACAGGAGAGCCTGCAGCTTAGCAGTTACCAGGGACTCAAAACTTGGCTTGTTATGGGATGTGTGTAGCCAGCTGCACACTTGCCAAGAGAATTCATCCCAGTATTGGGATTCATATCGACCTGGCTCAAATCCCATTATTTTTACTTTCTCTTTTATGTGGAAGTCCTTACTCTCTTAGCCCAAGTGTTCTCACCTATAAGTTGGGATAAAAATGCCCACTCCATAGGGCTCTTATGATCAGATGAGATCAATATGTGACATATGAGATGTTCCCACGTTGGGCGCATAGCAGGTACTCAAAAATACCGCTCCTGACTGCTGTTAGTTTTGCAGGATATAAACCGAGCAACATTTTAAACAGGCAAAAGTTTGCTGTTGGTACACCCCTCCCTCCTGTACCCCACCTCCATCTGCTGCCTGAGTGCCAGCCAAGCTTTTCACACTATTCAAGGGCAGATAGGTTGTTGATCCATAGGTGAGGAAAACCAGTACCCTTGGCATTGGGCATTTTATAAGCTGAAGCTTGGGTTGGTTGTTCTGTCTAGTGATGGCAGGAAAGTACAGATGGCCCCCCTCTCAGGAGGACTTCTCCTAGCCTGGGTTCTGGTAAGGATTTCTGGGACTTTTGAAGGTTCTTTGTCTGGTGCCCATGTGCTGGCACCCACGGGCAGACAGCGCTGAAGGCTGATGCTCAGAACTCCGCAGTTCAACCTCGACTCGAGACAGGGCCTCGGTGGAATTCTGTTACAGACTTGACTTGGAAAATGCTTGCATGCCGCTCTAGGCATGGCTTTCTCAACCAGAATCCCAGCTACTCAAGCTCCAAATTAGGGGTCAATGGGCTAGTATAGGGCTGAGGCTATGCCACCATGTGTTTCCCTTGTGAAGTCTAGTTTAATTTTTAATGGGATTTTCAATCTTTTAGATGGATTTTCAACTCCTAGTACAGCTCAGCACCCAGTTCTCCCTTTTTTTGTTTTACCCAATGCCCAGTTTACATATTTTTATTATGTCCTTAGCCCTGATAAACATTTGAGTTTGTGACCCCAGCTTTGAAGCAATCTTAAATGACTTGTCTTCCTGCCCACAGGATGGTACAGTTTCTTGCATTGGCAAGTGGGGCAGTAGCTTAAAAAACACTCGTTGGCTGAGAAAAGGGTTGAGGGCTGGTAGAAGTCTGTCCATGGACACACCTCTAAGTAGTTCACTCAATAAGAAAGGTTGCTTTGCCTTGACTTCTGTTTCCTAGCTTCTTTCTAGGTTGCATTTGGAGCCTTTCTCTTGCTCACCCCGAAGGTTTGACCGGGTAGCCTCTACCCTGTTAGGCATGTCTGGGTGGCATCTGCTATAGCTTTTGGCATTCTGAGTTATTGGATTCACCTTTCGTTTTCTGCCTATTAGTGTAGTTGTTTGTCAACTTCAGTTAAAATCGGATCTCTGAGCATAGGACCTGGTAATCTGTATTTATTAACAATATTCCCAGGAAATTCAGATGTGGCTGTTCCCAGACATTGATTCTTGTACTTAGCTCTTCGTTAGTAGCACTTGGGGAGCTTTTATAACTCTCAATGCTGGAGCTACACCCCATACCAATTAAATCAGAATTTCTGGGGAGTGGGACTCAGGCATCAGTATTTTTTAAAGCTTCCCTTGTGATTCCAATGTGCACAGATGTTTGAAGATCACTTGTTCTAGAACCTCATCCTGTCACTGAGGGAGGCTGTGATTGCCATCCCTGCAGAATCCAGGGCATTCTTGTCCTACCAGAGAGAAACATAGTAACTCCTCACGTGAAGGAAGACTCTGTTATGAAGGAATGAGGGGAGGCAGCACTGTCTGTTGCTTATAAATATAATTTATTACCTGTTTAAAAATTCTTTCTTACATTTTGTACATGTTGGCCGACAGAATAAATGCAGGCAATTTACAAACCAAGGGGACTGCAGGAAAAATACGGAGAGGCAGCCAGGGAGAGGAAGAGGCACACCCAGAGCCGGTACCCCTCGCCTCCACCACACAGCCCAGTGACAGAAGGAATGCCCAGAGAGCATGCCTCCTCTGTCAGGGAGATTTTAGAAAAGGAATTGCATAGAAGATACAGCAAGAGGGAATTCCACAACAACAAAAGAAGTGTTCCTTATCTGAAAAGCCAAGGTTGTGTTGTTTTAAAAAAAGAGAAAAAAATGACAAAGCACAAAACCCCAATCCGACATTTCTTCAATTGAACTGCCCCAAAGGGAACAGCAGGTGACTGGTGCAGCCTCTTCAACACAGACTGCTTGGGGTGGGGGTGGGGGTCGGGGCGGGGCACATGGGACGTTTCTGCAACAAACATTGGTTGTCTCCTTTAGAAAGAGCAAAGAGGAAGGTCACCAACTTGCTACAGTTCAACATTAAATTCAATGAACACATAAAGCACTGTGACATTCAACACACACACAGTGATGCTATATTCCCTGCACCTGGGCTAAATGCATCCTGCTTGGAGGCTGAGGGCTTCACTGCCAACACTAAGTCCAGGAAAGAATAAAGGAGAAAATGCAAACCACACATTCAACTTGTTACACTGCTGTCCTTTTTCTTTTCCAAAGCCGGGAGGAGTACACATTTGTGTTTATACTCCTATGTTAACAGCTGTCATTAGTGACTTTTATGAACATGAATGTGCAAAGGCATTTTGCAGTGACTGTAGATTCCTTGCTCTTTTAGGCCCTTTTAATGCAGATTTGTTGTTAACATCTACATCTACCCCACAGTTCATGATCCTGGGATGCTGTCTCCCCGAAGTGCTGAGGCTCAGAGGCCGGCAGGCTGCTGAGCAGCAAAACGTGCATCCAGTTCATGTTCTGAGCTCCTGTTCTGAAGGTTATACCACCCTCGGTCAGTGCCCTCAGGCTCAACAGGTGTCTGACAGTGCCTAGTCCAGGAGACCTTTGGAATTTAAGGATGGCACATGCTTTTGGCTTATGTCTAAGGGCCCCTGAAATGTTATAACCTTTAGCAATTTATAATTTTGCTGAGCCACAAGTTTGAAGTGAATGTGAAGAGGCTAGAGAGCAGCTGGCTGTATCTCAGGGAAGCTTCCTCCTTTTCTATTTAAACTTTATAGGCCACAACTCTCACGGCATTCAGCAGGTATTCCTGGTTAGGGATTTCAGAAGCTCTCCAGACAGATCCCTTCAATATGCAAAGTTCTAAAGTACACACAGGGCTGGGAAGCAACCCCGGAGAGCTCCTCAGCTCTCTGCACTGAGACCTTTGAGGAAACCTGTGCGCTTGTCAGCTGATGCCTGCCTTGCCCTTGCCTGACGTCACACTGGGTTGACTGAGCCCATTAGTGTCCCACCACAGAACGAAACAGGTGAAAGGCCCACTAGTAAACCCGAGGAGCCATGAACGCTTCTGAAGACAGAGTTTTAAAGTGTGATTTCTGCAAACGGGGGCCACCATAAGGCTGAAAAGACTAAAGGATCAGGAAGTTAATGCTTGAATCTACTCTGTAGAGAAAACTTACCCAATGACATATAAGGCCATCTACCTACTTTTCAAAAATAGCAAGTTTTCAGGTCAGAGTATTTATGTCTCCATTTTATTCACTTAGCCTGTGTGGACAGGCTGAATTTAACTTTGGTTATAATATATTCTCCTTATACCTTATTCTATTTAAAAAAAAAAAAAACACTAGAGATGCAAGGGAACTCTTTCAAAGTGATCATCACAGCCAGGTATTATACAACAGATCTCTTAGGGTAGAGAAACAGCACTTCATTACACAAAGGCAAAGGTTCTCAACATTTCAGTCAACATTAGCTTCAGTAAGATTAAAAAAAAAATTTAAATCCAAAATAATACAAGAACAAAAGCAAACCAAAAACCAAAGTGTAACAGCTGGTCTTATGAGGCACTCAAAAGTTAGAAAAATGTTTTATTACTTTGAGATAAGCAATAATAAGGATATTCTTCCTTATCAGATCTATAAAATCTAATGCCCATTGACTATTACTATCTTTACAAATAATTGGCTTTGAATATTTAAGTTCTGATTCACAAAAGCTCCTCTGTTCGCAAAGATGGATAAAACCCAATTTCATTTCAGTGGTGTTTCCATGGCCCTCTTTTCTCTCATCAACCTCGGCCTTGCACGGAAGCCTCTGTGTGAAATCGCCAACTTGTTCAGAACAACTGCGCAGTCAAAGCTAAAATACATTCAACCTGAAGACTGAATACTGAATGCGGAAACTTTTTCTACCTTCTTTATACTCTCTTGCAGGTCCTTCTGTAGTTTTATGTTTGTGCGGCCCCACAGGGGCAGACCTTATAGAGACAAAGACTTGTGTATGGTGGGGAAATAGTGATCACCGTACTGGATCCCTTCCTCATGCAATGATGATAGAGAAGTAAGCAGAACAAACCACAGCTGCCGTGTCCCTGACAGAACACACCTGTAGATACATGAGGCAAGAGCCTGGTTTGTTGTTCTCCAGAGGAAGCAAAAGGCCTTAATTCCACCCTCTGAATGTTTACTCTGAAGATATTTTACTTACAGGAGAAATACCTAAAAATAATACAAACCATCAATGAATGCGTAGTTTTCAGAGTATCCTGAACTCATCCCCCATTCATTTTCCTAAAGAATGATTTTACTATTTGACAGTTGAGAGATTAAAAAAAAAAAAATAGTGCCTATGAAAAATAGCTAATGGTTATGCAGTTTAATATTGAATACCTCAAAACAACTGTCCTGCTCATTCAGAGCTTAAATTGCTCCTATGAGAATGAGGGGTTTTCTGTGTAACAGAGGTGTGTGTCCAGGCTGGAAGACCCTGTTTGTGCAGACTGTCAGCCATGAGTACCTCAGGGTTACATGTTTGCCACCACCTTGTGTTCAGTTATTGATTCTGAATCCAGCATGTATTCCTTTCAGATCACTTTAAGGAAATTTGAATGAGTGTGTTCAGAAGAAAATGAATACAGAAGAAAAACTCTGTCTCTAGATTCCCAAATTCAGGAGGAAGGAACCTTCTTTCTTCTTAGTTAACAATCATAATTTTCCCTTCCTCAGACTAAGTATTCCATTTTCATACTTAAAACTTATTTTTAAGTTTTAAGTGGATTTAAGTGGATGCCTCTTTCATTTCCAAAGGTAAGTAAGTATTGAGGAGCTAAAAGTAAGGAGATTTAAAATATCTGAAGCACAATGAAAGAAGTAAACATGAAAAATAACAAATCTTTGAAGATTGTTTTATACAGATTTTTATATATTTCTATTATTTCTGTTACCAGAAAGCAACTTAAAACGTTGATCAAGACCAGATGCAGAAAGATATGAAATTTTGAGATAGGTAATTAAAGTGAAAAAAAATGTGGGAATAAGAAAATCGTACATTTGAAGTGAAAATTTCCCCTAGTCTTCCTGTCATGAAAGTCCTGCTGAACTCTACAGGTATTCACTTTATCAAACAACTTTTGGCAAATTTTTGTTAAACTCAGGGTAGATTGTATTCCCCACCACTAGATGGCACCATGCACAAGTGATAGGTTTTCCTCATCCAAATGAAGTAAGCTCGTCTTTCCTTACAAGCTTCTATAAAGAAGCCCCAGGAATGAAAGGCAGGACATATCACATAGAATGGGTGATGAAGTGGCTCCTATCAAATGAACTATTGAGTCTGGACCTTTGAAGTTTGAGAACAAGCTAACAACTATTACATTTCTCCAAAAAAAGAAGGAAATCGGAACTTGAGTTGAAAATTATTTGCCATAAATGGTGTGTTGTACATATGGAAGCTGCCCTTCACTTGATGAGGAAAATAACAAAGTTCTAGGACACACAAGCACCTCACTTATAAGGAATCAATCCCTCAGTTTTTTTCTTGTGCTAGGATATTGAACCAGAGGCCAACAAGTATCTGAAGTAAACCCCAGGAGGCCTCGATGGCTTCAATAATACAATGCTTGTAATGCTCAATATTTCTGCGTTGACTTTTTGTTGACTTTTTTTTCCAGCAAAAGTTTTGGAATTGATTTATCTTGGATAGCTATGTAATTGCTTCCCTCTGCTTTTCACTAGGTACAGCAGTTCCTGTGACTATCTAGTTCAGAGTTCTGATTCTTGATTCTAGTAGAATGAAATCCCCCAGCAGCGCCCCCACCCCTTGATCAGCAATCTTGACAAGTTAAGTTTCTTTCAAAATGCAGCAATAGACAATAGTTCTTCCTCTCTTCTTCCCTTTTTAAAAAATACCCATTTTTTTCTATTTATTATGTAGAATAGAATTGTACTACCTTTTGGTTAAAGATATAACAGTACCAATATTGTCCAATGAACTAAATTAGTAGTGCAATCTCTCCCTTCCATGAGCAGTGTAACAAATATTTTTATGTATGGAAATCCTACTGCATGGGTGGCCTGGGAGAGACAGAGTATAGACTAAATGTCTAAAAAAGAAGATAAGAAAGAAAAGGTGTCATAGACAAGGCTCCATAAAAAAGGTATCAACAGTTCCTCAGTGATGAGGACAGAGGAGCCTGGAAATCTCAGAAAGTGACTAACATGGTCGGGAGAGGAAATATATGCAGAAAGAAGGGTGAAAATTTATGAAATGATTCCTATATCAGATCCACTCAGAAGCCTGGATACCTTTGGCCCAAAAGTAAACCACAGTCATGTTATGAAGGCTCTGAGTCATACACATGGGTGCTTGTGGTTCAATCTTGGCTTGACTAATGGGCTGTCACCTCTTCATTCCCCACCTGTGAATGAATTGGGTCCCTGTGTTAAAAAGCCCATGATGGTCCCAAGTAAATGTCATGGTTTACAAAAGTCGTCTGTTGACTAACATTTTGCAGGATAAAATTTTTAAATAGAGCTAATTAAATAACTTTTGTAAATGTTATTGCATATTATGAAAGCAAAGGCTAAGGGGGTAGAAAAAAGGAAGAAAAATGCACCAAATGCCTTCTGTGGAGCAGCTTGTAGATTCGGTCTTGATAGGTCTAGAGATCAAGATGATAATAATATGGAATTTGCAACTAGTCAGAAAGGCTAGTGGTCCCTAGAGGGAACAAGAAAACATTAATGCCAGAAAGATAAGACTTGAAAACAAAACAAATGCTTTACAAGTTGGAATAATTATCTTCCAAATCAGAACTATTTGAACTGTATAATGTGGCCTGGGCTAAAGATGAGCTAAGTTATCCAGGTCAGAGTCAATTGTGGTCTTCGGAATGATGAATGAGACTGGAGGTATTGGAATGTCCAGTATTTTAGACCTCTGAGGTTACCTAATCCAACTCCTTCATTTTACAGGTGAGAAAACTGAAGTCCAGTGAGGTTAAATGACTTGCTTAAGTAGCACAGGTTGACAACGGCAAACTCAGAATGAGAACTGGTTTCCTGATTTCTAATTCAGAGGCCATTCCTCCAATCGCACTGCCTCTAAGGTAGACAGAGCACCGTGGGGAGTAAGCGTGGGCCACACAACCACAACATCAAGTGAACATGACTACATAACACTCTTACTAAGGCTCGGAGGAGCAAGGCCCTGCCTGAGCAAGCTGAAAGGACAGATTCACAAAGCCAGCAGGCATTTACTACCCCTCCAGGGCAGAATTCCCCGGAGAAAGGGAAAAAAGTCCAGGAAACAATACCTGTTGAATGAAACTGGTGACCACTCCCTCTACTGTTATCTGAGAAGGTGAGGCAGGTCTAGTCAACACTCTTAACATTAACAGCACTGCTAACAAAAACAGAAGTTGAATGAAAAGTCTTTTACTAGAATACTTGCAAATACTAATTGATAATAATAATAATAATGATAATAATGATACTTTTAAAAATCACTTCAAATCGCGTATTACAAACGCACGTTGTGAAGAAATGCTCTGTCTGTGTGGTTGAAAATGAATCAACTGTCTTCCCTGCAATGCTACAGTGTTACTCCTCCCAGGGCACCAGATGGGTCCCCTAAGGAATGAGTCTTAATTATTTCTCCTCTACACTTAGATTCTCCACTTCCCTGATACAAATGGTAACACTGGTTCTAAAAGTTCTAGGAACAGAACACTGATGGGAGGATTATCTGAGACACTTGATGTGCAAGATTTGTAGCAAAGGCCTGTGATTTCTCTGTGAATTACTAATGTGAAATAGACACAACAAACCGTCCACAGCTTCAAATTCAAATGATCTGAACAAAAATAGAAGGAGCCATGGACAGTGTCTGCATCCCTGTCCAATTTGATGTAAACAACATTTGTAGAAATTGGGTTTGTTAAGAAAGTTTATCCATATATCTGGATAGCAATAAAAAGCGTTTCCTAGGAAACTGTAAGATCCTATACCACACAGCATACAGCCCAACTAAGAGGAAAATTAGATTGATATCTAAATTCAAGAGACAAATTTACACAATTTTTCTTAACTCCTGTGATGATGTCCAAGTAAAGCGGGCGTGTATATTGGTAGTTGTATCTGTTTTCCTTTTCTTTCCTGATATGCTCTTGCCTGTGAAGCTCATTGGTCTAGTCTGGATTTCCTCCTCAGCTGTGATCCCCTGGGCAGCCACAGATGCCCTGTGCATTTTCGTCCTTCATTTTCAGGTCCAGTGAGGGTCAATACTGCCCTTCTGCTGCTAAAGACACCACTGTCTCATGTCTTCCCATTTCTTCCAGGACGGCTGCCAGCATGCTCAGGTTTCCATCTGGGAAGTTCTGTGCCTCCCAAAGATCCAGGATTACGCCGGTAGGGCTTGATTTGGTGGCAAAGTAATTCAAGTACCTGCAATTGGGAATGAGAAAATGTGCTGAATAGCATGATTTACAGATCTATTTTCTCTTCTGTTTTTCCTCTGTTAAACCTTTCTGTTATTCCAGTTGTCTTTTATGTCTCCCGGTCCCACTCGAGAAATGGTGGTTTTCAGTGCCATCCTAAATAACTAGCTCACGCTTAATTAGATCAGCCCCAGATAGGAGATGTGTTTAACTCTGTTAACCTCACCTCTGAGTAAGATAATTTAAGAGACAAGATGTCTGTTGGGTCATATCCTGAATGGGAAATGCAAAGGCTTATGTTTTCTTTCTAGCCCAGGCTCTGATGATCTTTTCTTGGTAGTGATGGCAACTGTCTACGAAATGGAGGCTCCTCTGGTCTCTTTATAACTTAATATCAACACTGGGTTTAGCACGTTAATTACTCAGTAAATATTAGGTGCTACTCAATGGGTAATGAGGAACAATAATCACTTCAGTGAATGGATATGTTATTGGGGAGGGGTGTCTTAGTCAATCAGTTTTACAAAGTGGGTCAAAAAACTTGATACTTAACAATATTAAAAAGCCCAGAATGTCTCTCAACAGTTCTTGCAAATGGCCCATGGTGCAAAGTACATGTTTGCAGAATGAAACAACATAGGTGTATGGATGGAAAAATAATTGTTAGTCCTGATGCCAGGTCATACCCACCTGTCCAGGTTTAGCTTGTGGGCCAGCATCCTCCAGTCGTGACCTCTTGTCTGGGGGGCATCCAGACTGCTGCAGAGCTTCTGCCGGATAGGGAGGGGGATGCTGAAAGCACTCGGTCCTGTGATGGTGGTGATGGTACTGGCTGGATCCAGCAGAGGCAAATCTATGCCTGTAGGTTCCTGTAGGTCAGGGACAGAAACAGCACTGCATTATGTCTGAAGACAAAAACAGTCCCTATTGAACCGGTTAACACAATGCTTTGCTTTGAGCGGTAAGGAGAGAATGAGTGCTATTTTTCTCCTTAGTAAGAACGGCCTCTTCCTCATCTGGAAGTTGCGATTTGCTCTATGTAGCCTTGCTGAGAGGAAGAGGTATTTTGAGCTGACTTTGCATGGCCTGTGGATTTATGGGCCTTCCGTGAGGACTGGGCTAGATGGAAAGGTCTTCTGAGGTTCAATAACAGCTTTCCTAATGGGATTCTCCAGGAATCGCGAGAAGAGATGGAATATCAATGCTCTTAAAGGTTTTGATTTCAGGAGGGAAGAAACATTCAAAAGGGTAATTATTTGAGAATGAACAGATCTGTGATGAGAAGGCTGAAAGTTCAGAGCTTCTGGAAACTGTCTGAACTTGAGGGGAATGCCCTGGGCAAATGCCTGTGTAAATTCTTCCTTTACCCGCTGCAGAAGATGGCTTTTGTTCAACAAAATGGAACACAGCTCTCCTCTAAATGATATCAAATTAGGACTAATTTTTTTTAGTACATGGTAAACACAGTATACCGTCTAAGAGCAAGTTGCTAACGGCATCCTCCAGTTTTGTACATCCTTAATTTTTTAAATCGCATTTTAGTAGAGAAAACGATAAATTGGCTCTTAAAATAGTTTCAGCTCATAAAACAGCATAAATGCAAAATTTGAATTTCATCTGCAGGAGAAACTCTAATCATTTTCTGATCACTTCTGCTGGTTGGAAAAGCAAAGGCAAATGTTGCCTGGGAACTATTAAAGCAATAAAAGAAAATCTACTTAATCTACTTTAAATGTCATCCCTCTCCTTCTTTTTGAAGCAGGTAATTCCTTGGTGTGCATAATTAGTTGCTGGAGGATAAACTAGCAACACACCGTTTCAGCCACCATGAAATCTCTGGTAGTCTGCTGAGTGCTCAGCTGATGGGGGTCAGTGCCACCATTGCCCAGAGCCCCCCAAACCCCACTGGGCACTGCTGTGTGGCCTGGACAGCTGTGGGCATGCAGACCCTGCAGGTGGCGGTGGGGGGTGCAATGCTTGTGTCCCAGTATTGACTGAGAGCAGGTTCCAGATTCCCAAACCAGTAGCCAGTGTTGATTTCTAGGCTTGTGTGTAATCCCACTGCACAGGACCACTTGGGGACCTGTTAGGGTATTTTAGAGCAAACTAATTTTTTTTGCCATAATATGCACAGTGGTCTTGGCTGTGATCACGGAATTTGGCCTCAAAACTGAAAGCTGAGATCCCGAGGACTCCAATGGCTCCTTTGTGTTAGCTCCAGGTCATACCAGGATTTAAAAGACTGTGGAATTCAGTACCCTGTCAGTGGGCTTTATTTTGGAACATATGCTCCCCAGTGTAACAGAGTTAGACCCATAATTTCTCTATTCAGGGCTCCTCTGCCCCTTTTATTTGAACCTATAATTAGCACTATGCTTATTAAATATATGTTCCAGAGACTTAAATCTTTGGTCTGTTCATACGCTGGTTGAGCCGTGGATCTCAGCAGTGTTGCAGCCAACACCTACTATCCAATTCATCAGACTCACCCAGGACAACTAACAAAAGGATGATGATGGACAATGCCTGTCCCAAAAAACAGAGAGTATCTACAACTGCATCCAAGACAGTTCTATCCATCTGCCCCATGGGATCTAAGCCCCTCTCAATCAGAAGCAGAGTGGGCATCACCATCCCCAAATCCTCAAGATTGAGGAATGAACAAGCATAAGGGGGAGAATGCAACTATGGACTAAAGTAGACTTATTATTATTCTAGCAATGGAAGAACTTGTAGCATTGATATAAGGACAGTGGCTGACAGATTCTGAGGGGAGGGAGAGGGAAGAATAGGTGTAACATAGGACATTTTTGGGACATTGGAATTGTCCTGCATGACACTGCAATAACAGATACAAGCTACTCTGTATTTTGTCAAAACCTATAAAATTTTGCAGTGCAAAGTATAAACTATAAAGTATAGACCATGGTTAAAAAAAAAAAAAAGACTGTGATATGAAACACAGATGCAACCACTGGGAGTTGCAGTCCCTGAATGACAGGCACATAACTCTTTCCAAGGGACCCTGAGGAGAGGGTTTTTTTTTTTAAGATTTCTTTTATTTACTTTATTTTTTCTTTATTGATCTCCCTTCCCCCAGATGGTTCTCTTGTCTGTCTGCTCGTTGTTTGCTCTCCTTCTCCAGGAGGCACGAGGAATGGAACCTGGGACCTCCCACATGAGAGGCAAGTGCCCAACGGCTTCAGCCACAGCTGCTCCCCGCAGGCTGCAGCACATGCTGCCTTGTGGCCTCTGCTTGTTGTAGTGGGGGCACGGTCTAGCTTGTTGTGGCAGGAGGTGTCTTCTGCTTGTCTTCTTTTAGGAGGCAACATACTTGAACCAGACCTCCCATGTGGTAGGAGGGTGCCCAACTGGTTGAGCCACATCCTCTTCCCCAGAGGGTGGGTTCTAGATCTCAAGGGGCACTGAGTTTTAAAAAGTGGACTAAAGAGTGATCCAAAGGCACGTGTCAGAATTTTTCATCGGATTTATATATGGAATGTCTGAGCCCAGGTGCCCCCTCTCTTATATTTGGCATGAAAGTGAACTATGTATTGGTTGGGAGGTGGTGGCAAAGAGAAACCACTGAATGTCATTGTCTGCCTGGATCCTGCTTGCCTCTTGTCTGGACAATAACAACAGGCCCTAGAAGGAAAGCTACCATTCTCCTGATCCACTACTGCCCTGCTCATCCCTGGTTGGCAGTGGAGGTTAAAGTCTGAGCCGGTGTGCCCTAAGATTCGTCTTTCTTTTGGACACAGTGACTCCACACTGCTTACCTGTGCTCTATTCTGCTTACGCCTGCCGGACAAATCTTCCTGAAGTGCTGCACTGACTCCCCCCTCTCTAAGAAGCTTTGAATATCCTCCCCCACCCCCTGCCCCTTCCTACCACATGAAGTCCCAAGTCTTAAGGGGCAGAGAGGGCTATATACACTACCTGCCTCAGCAGCTGGTGCATCACACGGGGACACAGGAAAGTGCAGAGCCCAGGCCTGATATGTAGCAGTGGCCCCATATACTTTTGCTTCCATTATTTTACAGCCTGGCACCAGCATCTCTTAGATCACCCTTTTCTTTATGTGACTCATAGCCTCCGTAGACTCACTGCTCCAAGTGCCTTTTCTAAGGCTGGACTCTGACAGTTCTTCTGCCCTTTCCCTTCATCTCTGTTGGTCAAACCCTTCAAACCTGGCCCAAAGTCAAGTCCCAGGAGCCTTCCCTGAGCAAACCCACCCGGAGACCTCCTGTTCATCTCTCCCTGCTCTCTGGCATTCTCCTCCTATTCTGCCATGTGCTTGTCAGTTGTATGCACATGCTACTTCCTTTGGTTTCTCAGGTTTCTTGGAGGTGGGAATATTTCTTCCATCCTCAGAACCCCTGTGCTTCTCTGTCCAGTGCTTTGTAACTGGGAGCTACTCAATATTTGTTGAAATGAGTGAAAATATTTTTTCCTTGTATAGAAAGAGGATGATGCCAGTCCCTGATGGAAGCCCATCCCATACAGAAGTTTGTTAAGCTTCCTTTCAACTAATAGTGGCTAAGCTCCTTCTTGCTGTTAAAAGCCAGTGAAAGGTAGTCATGGATGTCCAGAAGGTTTGCTCACATATCCATTTTGTCCCCCTTTTCTTGGTGAAGAAAGGACCGTCACGATTCCTTGTGGACATGCAATGCCTGCACAGCACTGGACAGTGTGCCTATTTATTTGCTCAACAGTGCATGGTTTCTTGTCTCACTTATCAAATGGCTGACAACATCCTTGGAAGTAAAAAGAAAAATACATATATACATTTACATTTAAGCTTCACTTTAGTAATATCAGTTGCTATTAGTTCTACTTCCAGGTAAAAGTAGAGTCTACTCACACATAATGCTTATTCCAATATTCGTTTATGATATTGGGTCCATCTGCCTTGATGTTATGATTCCCTCAGTTAAACCTATGATTTTTCAGCACAAACCAAGCAGCTGTTATGGGTGATGTTATGAGTGACATGTTCAGGACTCCACACTAGAAACAATGTTCCACTCAGTTTCTGACTCTTCCTAAAGTCACCTAGAAAAACTAGATTTTCCCAATGGTCATTTTTAATAGGCCACAGGAAAAAAAGGCAAAAAGATGAAATGGCTGTAGCAGAGTGATTCTGTCCCTTTTAATACTCTGCTTTGTGTACACAAATGTACTCTGTGTCAATATTAATAGTGGTTATAAGATCTAGCAAATGTAAGGAAGTATAATAATTATTGTTATCTGTAGACATTATTAAAATAGATGACTAACACTGGCCCCTAAAGCTACACTTTTCCCAGGGTTTAAAGCAACAGTGTGATAAACCATCTCAGGAGGATAAGCCACCTTCTTTTCTCTGGAAGCAAACAGATTTTCCTTTATTTATCTTCATTTGTTATTCATGCATTTATTTATTTTCATAGGAGCTGACTGATTTTTATTTATTTTTTATTATTTTTGTAGTTAGTGAAGCTGCAGCTGAAGTTGGATGACAGATCCCACAGCTTATAGTGACAAAATTACTCCTGAGGCCAGGTGTGCTCATGGGATCAAGTGCAACCATAATAATGGTGGATGTACACTGAGCATGCGCTATGTGCCAGGTTCTGGTCCTTGAGTGGATTCAATTATTATACCAATTGTGCACATGAGGAAACTGAGGCACGAGGAGTTAAGTAATTGCCTATAATCACATTGAACTGTCCACTTGGGAATTTCCTGTGATGCCTCTGTCTATAGCTGAAACTAAGTAGAAGGCCTGAAGAAATGGAAAGATTCTCTCTCTTTTCTATACTCTTTTTGCTACTGGTGATCATCCCTCCACCAAGGCCCCCTTCCACCAGCCCCCCCAAAAAAAACCAGTATAGAATCTTTTATCATTTACATTTTGACTGTTTTTCTTTCATGCCAATAATTTTACTCTTCCAGACATTTTCATTTTTAATTTCATCTCTGTGGAATTAAAGACACTGTCTCTAGTTAAGGAATCTCTGGCAAAGGCGTTCAGAGTTGCAACTGGCTGGCTCTCGAAGCAACTGCAGGGTGTGTCAAGTGTGCTGCGGTGCAAGCCCAGCCTGGTCCCCGTGGCTGGAGAGGCCGAGGGCTGCAAACGCTGTGTGCATGACCGCCTGTGAGGGCCACTGACGGTGGGTGGCTGGGGGCAGGGAGGCTGTACATTCTGGCAAGTCAGCTACCTCTTGGGAGACAGGATATTGGAGTTGGGACCTCAGCCCACCCGCCAATTTGCTGTGTGACCCTAGGAAGGGGCCCTGTTCAGAAGAAAGAAACCACAAATGGAGCCTTTTCTCTATTTGTATATTCTTTGGCAGTCACGTTGTAACCCTTCTCGGCGCTTTTGATGAGGATCAGGGTCTCAGGACTCTCTGGAGTCAACCTGGCTCTCTGACATCAGTCCCCAGATGCACCCTGCACTCTCATTCACAGGCCAACAACAATGGCGGGGCTCGAGCCAGTGACCCAGAAGGAAAAGCAGCAAAGCGCCTCTTAATCCCCAAAGCCGTAGGGACTCTGGTCACTTCTGCCCCTCCTGGAGTTAAATGTGCTCATCTGCCACACACGGGCGAATGCCTCTGACAGGACTGAAGGGCTGGCTTCTCTGAGGTGACTGCCACCAGATTGTGAAAGAAATACTCTCTGCTGTATGTTGGCACAAGAAAGAGTCTTTAGATTGTGATCACACTATGCAAAACTGTCTATTCTCTGCGAGGAGGTGGCGAGCCTGGCGGGGGAGAGCACTGAACAGCTCTCTTTCATTCTTGGCTGCATCTGATCCACCTTTTCATCACACAGCAAATGTGCACGCCGAACAGAAAGCAAGCATCAAAAGGCCAGACCTCCTCGGCCCCCTCCAAAATTCCACAGCCTTTGTTGTCATTGGAGCTGGGTGGTTATTGAACTTTGCAGACCTGCTGGGCCTGGAAAGTGAAAACACCCTCCCAAGCCAGCAGGGGTGGTGCTGTGTGCCTCAGAGATATGGGCTGCGCCTCAGAAGGCCCGGCGGTTGCCATGGCATCCTGACACCGAGATCATTCCTTATGAATGTCACTGGGGTCTGTGACTAAAGTTGTTTATGAGTCAAAAGTCTCATGAAACTATGGGAGGAAGCAATGACCGTGCCTCGGCAGGCTGTGGGAAAGAAGGATGGAGTGTCCTTAAGGCTGACAGGCTTTTTGCCCCTGCCTTGGTTTGTGGAAGAAGATAGCTTTTACACACGACATGTGGAGCACGACAAGCTGAACATCCCGACATTTCATTTGTAACCGTGCATGAGACAGGAGGGAGAACTGGTATTTTAGATCATCTACTGTCCCACTGTAGTTTTAAAATATGACAGTCCTCACACTTTGTGGCTCAGCAAGTGGCAAGATTAGCTCCATGAGGTCTCAGGAGATAGTGTCTTCTGACCACTCAGTTTATCTTTTTTTCATTTTTCCTCCAGTGTGAAAGGTTACCACTTTTCAACTACAGCTTTTGGCTCCAAGGTAATAGATAAGGTCACAAGTGCCTCCTCTTTTCTGACAGAGACCTTTTAACTAGCAGTGATCATTGCTATTCCTGTGATATGAGCATATAAAATGCCCAACTCAAGTGTGTGAAGATCACAGCAAAGAAAGGTGAAGGTGATGGCTACCAGGGGAAAAATACGTAGATTTGACGTCTATTTCTGGAACATTCCCCCTATCCTGGTAAAGAGGACATCTCTCTCACTTTTGGAGAATGACGTTTGAGAGAGAAAGGAGATCAAGAGGTTTCTCTTTTTCATGCGGAGAAAAAAGGAAAGATGAAGAAAGTGGGTGAGGGCAAGCGCCCAGCTATTCCCCTCCACCCCACTCAGCAGCAATTCATTAGGCCCAAGAGAGGTGAATTTACGAGGGAGGGGCGGGGAGAAAGGAGGAGAGACAGATGGAGAGTGCAGAGAACATGGGCACATCAAGGGATGTGTTGGGAAGTTACTCCATGTGCACTACCCTTAAATTAAATCTTAGACTTGAAATTCAGATGTGCTTTAAGAATTTAGAACGTGATCCTTATATGCACATAAAAAATACATGACCTGTTTTTCAAAAAGGACTCACCATTAGATTTCTTTATGTGTCCAGCTTTCCATAGTCCTTAGAAATTATTTTATTAAGAAATGAGGCTTACAGACAGCTTTTCTGGACTTCCTATATGACATAAATTGAGATGCCCTTTTACCCCACATTCTCCTCCTGAGGGTCATTTCTTCCCATGGCTTCTGAGAGAGATCAAAGCTTCTTACCTCAGACACAGTACAGTTCAGCTGGAAGATCTGTCCTTCTCCTTCCACCTGCCGCACACAAAGTTTGCAGACCAGTTCCACTGTGTTCAGGCTAAATCTTTCCAGAGTGAACGTACAGTGGAGATTTCTTTGACACCCACTCCAGATATGGTAAAAAGGAATTTCCTAAGGGATATAAACATGTTAACCACAAATGAGGGACTAATAACAAAAATAACTCTCAGATACTCTGCTGCTAGTACTCCTCTTAGTACTATATACATTAACTCATTTAATCCTTGCAACAGCCCTACACATAGGTAAATCCTACCCCGCTTTTCAGATGAAGAAACTGAACACCAGAGAGGTTAAAAAACTCACCCAAAGTCACACAGCTAATAAATGGCAGAGTTGGAATTTGAACCCAAAGAATCAGGCTCCAGAATCCATGTACCCAACCAGTCTGCAACAAACCATTGTAAATGAATATAATAATGATAATAATAAGTTTAGGAAATTCCCAAAGTAAAACCCACATACAGTGTTCGTTGCTCATTAAAAGGAATCCCTGCCATGATAATCTGGAGAAAAGAAGCAAAGGAAGTCTAAAGGCTAATGCATCGATACAGTTTCCTTTCATCCCTATTTTGTCTCTCTGTCTAGGACAGAGTAAAGCCAAAACTCACTGGAGTTGGAAAACGGTAGACTAGATTAGCTGCCATAGAAAAGTCCTGGCCAGAAAAGCACCAAGCCTCTAAGGAACTTAAACTTTCTAAAAGTCTACACCACCTCTTAAAAAGCCTTTTTTAGAATTTTTTTTTTCTGTAAAGGAAAGAAGAGACTGATACATAAAAACAGGAAAACAGAGTGGCTAAGAGCCCCAGCTCTAGAGCCAAATTAATCAGGAATGACAGCATGCTCCCTACACTTACATGGTGATTTGGAGCAGGTTACTTAACCTTTCCATGCCCCAGTTTCCCCCCCTGCAAGAGTACACAGTACTCTTAAGCATAGACCTGCTGGGGTTAAATGAGATAAACCAAAGTGAATAAGGGGGTGTCTTGCAGATAGCAAGCATTCAGGCAGGGCCAGCTGTAACTACTATGATATTGTTAAAACAGGGTTTTCCATTATAATTGTATAAAGGAAATTGTTTTTAAAAGGGGAAGATTAGGGGAATTTTATGGCAGTTGGAAAACAGAGGAAAGATGAAAGCAAAGGAAAAGATTGAATGAGAAAGTCAAAGGCTTCATCTCTAAGATCAAATGCTGAGTTAAATGGAAGATAGTCGGCCATACAACCCCCATGGAAGCTCACAGTTCATGTGTAAGTCCTTAACATTTGGAACTAAGAATGGAACTGAAAAGTCTTTCTTTCAGTCCTTCTAGTATGTTCATCGACTTACATCAGGAAATCGCAACAAGTTCAGCTTGCGGTGCTGGGTTTTGGGATTAAATTTGCATGTCTGTAGACATGGATTCATAGCTTATCTAAATGTGCCTGCATCAACTAAGACTTGGTATTAGGCTAGAAATCCCATCAAAACAGTCAGATGTCAGGCTGACTGATAGAGGAGGAGGAAAGGCCCTTGCGAGTCCTATGATTTTCCCAGTGGTACTCAGAAAAAGATCTGAGGCCCATATGTAATGAAATCACGACTGGTTTTTATTTTTACATGCGATTTCAGTTCCCAAACTGTGGTTGCTTCTAAATGTTCAATGTAAAGTTGCTCCTAGCAAGATTGAAGTCTAATTTGTGTCACATGGGGTAGCAATGTTCTGTTTTTTCTATGAATGCAGTTGAGGCCACTTTTATCAATTCAATATGAATTTGTCTCTGAAAACCCATCGAGATGATGGAATGGGAAATCTGCTATCTACCAAAATTAAACAAGCATAGTACAGCTATTCAAAGGAGGATTTTAAAAAATTCCTTCAAAAATATCTGCAGTGTTTTTCCAAAATACTAAATAATCCCAAACTATTTTGGAGAAACAAGTACTGATTTAGGATTAACTTCAAGGAAGGAGGTTTTTTTTCATATAATTTTAGTCTCTCTTCTTGGAGAGCTGTCCCCAAGGCTTCAGTGCAGTGTGGGAACTGTACCTGATATTTAGCCAGCAATTTGCTCTTCCAGAGGGAATGGGCGATGTCATGAATCGAGAGACGCAGGTTGTGGGTGCTGCCTTTAAAATGAAGAGCCTTCGGTTCTTCCAGGAGCTGTCCTCCCATCTGCCTCTCCAGCTGTAACACTTCCTACAATGACATACCCAAAGCAAATTATTGACTGACATCACTTTGGTCAAGCTGTCGCATCAAATGAGCATTCACTCTGCTTCCCGAACACAATACCTAACTTAGGTCACTTCATGAACGCCTACCTCCTGTAGCCTCAAGACCCTTGAGCAAGCCCCTGCCTTTTTTCATATGACTGGGCCCTACCGGCACTTGGCTGTGCTTCAGCAATTGACATCACATTGCTGTGGAGCAAATTCAGCACTGTCTGTACTCTGTAACTGAGAAGTGGGGTATTTATTCGAACAGTGGAGTATTTGATCAAAGACAGGAAAATTACAATCAGAATCCAAAGTGGGATAACCCCAATTAAAATTAAATAAATAGAAAGATAAATATATAAGTAGGTAGATTTGCAATTTATTTTTAGGAAAAAGGGCAAATAACTAGGAGAAAAAACATGTCTTGGACTTGTGTAAAAAAAAAAACAGCAAACAAAATTTTGGAATTGTTTCAGACATTTAATTCAATCTCTTATAGTTTCTACATCTACAGAAATAAAATAAAATGATTGTTTATAAAGGTCCCTTGCATAAATCTCAATTATAAAAAATATTAGAAAATGCCCATGAATCTCTACTAGAGAAAAATATTCTAATACAGATGAGGGAAAGGTTTTCAGCATCAAATGCTGCACTAAGAGTGCATTTTTAAAAAGCACTTCAGAAGTGGGTGTAGCTTACTGGTTGAGTGCCTGCTTCACACGTACAAGGCCCTGGGTTCAATCCCCAGTACCACCTTTAAAAAAAAAAACAAACAAAAAACTAGTGTTTTAAAATTGTGTGGTGCAAAGTGTAAACCATAATGTAAACTATAAACCATGGTTAGTAGTAATGCTTCAATATGTGTTCTTCAATAGTAACAAATGTACCACATTAATGAAAGATGTTGTTAGTGGGGAAAAGTGTGGGAGGGGGATGGGATGGGGTGTATGGGAATCCCCTGTATTTTTGATATAACATTTATGTAATCTAAAGCTCCTTTAATGATAATAATAATTAAAACAAACAAACAAATAAATAAACAAATAAGGATTTTTAAAAAGCACTTCACTGCTCAAGAATTGTGGTTGGTCAAAAAATTTACTAGGTAGCTTTACTTTTACTATAAAGATGTAACACAGAGATAAATTCTTTATATATTTCCATTTCTCAAGCTAGTTAATGGCAGCTAATGAAGCGTTTCCAACTACAGCTGCAGTTACCCAAACAGCAGCAAACCATAAGTTATCAATGAACAAAATATCCTGGGTCTCCTTGGCTGACTGAGCCCTCCTCATGCACTTTGCTCCTCTCATGCTTTTAGAGTTTTAGTGATATAAAGATGTGGGCAGATGGTAACATTTCTTTTTCTTATAGGGGGTCAGGAATATAATGGATTTTATAAAAAATAGAAAAGCCAAATACAATTTTCTTCTTTGGTGGGACTTAAGTAGAATGCACGGACTCCAATGAAACAGGTTTACATTCAGTTCATTCCACACACATACGCTGCGGCACCTTCCAGGGTACCAAGCACAGATGGGTCACAGTGGAGAATGGCGAGCATGAGCACTACATTACCTAATACCCCGAAATGCATCCACTTGGCATTTGCTGAATGAATTCTAATCCATGCACATGTAGTCCAGTAGGTATGGAGCTTACCAATGCAATCCATTAGATGTAAACAGCTCATTTCAAGCTGCTGCTTTAGTGGTTCTTAGCATCCATCATCTTTGGGTCAGGCCACTATTCTGAACAATGCAAGCTGCTGAAAGGTCCTATAAGGTGTAGGAAATATTAGGATAATGTGGAATGTGGTCTCAGACAGGGGCTTCTCTAATGAGTGTCTAATGGAAGAGATGAGGCAAGAGCACACTGATGTAGAGACGTGCATGGTCCAGCTGCTTGAGAGTATTGACCTGCTACTTAACGTTGCTTGCAAATGAGTAGCTATTACTTGTGACAGCAGCCTGAGCAGTCAGCCAGCCCCCAACCACAGTCAGGCGGCCACCCAGACACATATGTTGTGCCATTGTGCCCTCCCACTACTGTGCCTGCAGCTCAGCAGGCTCCTGGGGTCCCTGGAAGGCCATACAAATCCCTCTAGCCCAGAGTCGCACATGCTCTTCATGGACCGCCCTCCCACAGCAAGGCACACCCCATTCCTCAACAAGCATCAGGCCAAGTGGAAATGAAGAAGAATAAGAAGAGTGAGGGTTAATTGCCATTTCTTCTGCTTCAGCAGGAAGGCATAATAAGCTTATGTTGATCATGTTCAGTGTCTAGTTAGCATAATAGAGAAAGCTGATGTTCTCAGTGAACCTGGCACCTGACAAATTCTAAAGCTAAAATGATGTTTGTTTATAAGCCATTAGAAGAAAAGAAACATAATTAGAAATCTTTGCGATTACAGTCATGCCAATCAATCAGTTCTAGCTTCTTTCCAGTATGCCCTAATTACCTCATCAAGACGTCTAAAGAGCAATCGATAGTAATTATCTGATTACTATAGATCTTCATTATGTCCAAATTATCTCCCTGGGATGTCTAAAAGAAGATTCATTGTATTCTGGGAGGTAATTGTACCCAACAATGTATAATCCACATCCCATTCTTACAATCAACATAGACTGCCAGAGGATATGGAGAGGATTATCAGTGTTCTTGGCAGGGAGGTTCACTGAAAAAACCTGAACTCCCTATTGAAGTCAAGAAATCTAATACTGGTTTTGAGTGCAAAGTCTGAGTTGAAGTCAGCCTAGGAATAAGGCTCAGTCCTTGGTTTCTTCATTAATGACCTCAAACGGAATGGCAAAGAGTTCTATCCAGTGAGGAAAGAGATTGGGTTGGTTTGAGAGTATATGGAATAAACCTTCATTTTAGGGACAATGAGACTTCACTCACGGATTGAAATAAGACCATAGAGAACACATTCTCTACATATTCAGAAGCTCTCACCTCCCTATCAACCAGGAGAAATACAAAGCTGTTGGACAGAGCTGGGAAGGATCTGACTTTTTTCTCCCTCTTCAATCGGAAATGAACCCTAGTGAAAGATAAACCGCTCATCAGGATGCATCTAGGCTCAGAGCAGAGGTCTCTAAACTTGCTAGACTGCATATTCCTAGCAGTCAAAAAATTGAGCATGTACTTCCAATGTTTCTTTATTTATAAATTATATATCTGTATTAATACATGAATACATTAACATAATACATTATAAAATAGACATAAAGTTAGAAAGTATGAGCTGCAATAAGTAATCAAAGCAGCAGTAACATCGTCTTCTTGTGCCTAAGGATTCATTGGGCCTGAGGTGTGTGAACTTTGGAGACCACCGGCTTCAGCAGCCATCATTTCACCAGTAACTCTGGGAAAAATCAACAATCCTTATCAAACTTAAATTTAGCACTTTTTCCCTGATAATCCGCAATCAGCATCACCTCACTCGGGATGTTCAAATTCAAGGAAACATACCAAAAGTAAAGGATATAACAATAACCAGAGCATGGATTAAAGATATCACAATCAATGAATGCAACAACTCCTTGGAAACTAAAGTCATCTAAAACCACACGAGTCAGAGATGATTTGCCACATACAGCAAATCCCATATATAAATGTTGTGTCAGAAGATAGAAGCAGGAGGCAGATATGGCTCAAATGGTTGGGTGTCTGTTTCCCATATGGAGGGACCTAAGTTCGATCCCCAGGACCTCCCGGTGAAATAAAAGAAAAATATAGAAGGTGCATGGGTAAGCTGCCCAGGCCCCGCCTAACCATGCAGCAAGATGATGACATAACAGTAGAGTGACACAAGGGAGAGCAAGACGAGACGCTCTGAGAAACCAGGAACTGAGGTAGCACAGGCAGTGAGACGCCTCTCTCTCACATCGGAGGTTCCCAGGATCGAATCCTGGTAAGGACAGGAGGAGAAGGATGAGGAGGGCAGGGAACAGACACAGAGAATTGCCCAGTGAATGGCCACAGAACAGCGAAAACCGTGGGTGGGGGGGGGGGTAGGGCGGCTAAAATGGGCAAAAAGTAAATAAATAAATAATTCTTAAAAAAAAGAGAAGACAGAAGCAGCAAGCCCACTTGATAGGCTAATCAACCTTTGGTTGCCTGTTGTTATTAATCTGAGATATGTTACAGCAGATCCCACTTAAAAGTATGCTGCAACTTGTATTTCAAAAGGCTTGATTTTCTGAATTCCTTCTGCAAGAAGTCATTCTGGTTATTAGGCAAATAATACAGATAAGTAAGATGACATAAAAAATAGACACATCAATAAGCTATGGCTTTACAGGTTACATGCTTTCCTTCACTTATTCTTCTTGGGAGCATTCATTCAACATCAGTGAAGCACACATGTTCTGCAGGAGCCATATCAGGCTCTGGGACACACAGACAAGGCAGTTCCCATCGTCCTTGCCTCAAACTGCTCACGCTCCACCGGGGATGATGACTATATAAACGTGCAGCCACGATATGGTGTGTTGAGCTCTAAAACAGCTTCTAGCCAGGCTAATTTTGGATCACAAAGGCTAGGATATTTCACACACCTTAAAAGAGAATAAGAATGCAATATACTTAAGGTCAAAAGACTTAGGGAACCTTAAGAAAAATATTATCTGGAAAAAAATGTCATAAGAGGAATTAGGATCATCTAGGCTCTTTGTGCTCAGAAATATAAATGTCACCTTTCTTTGCAAAGGTTGCATCATCATCCGTCTCAGTGATTGTTTTGGCCCTGGGTCAATCCACCTATTGCTATGATGAACTTCGTCTGTGTTTTTGAGAAGGGGGTTGGTTTCTGATTTCCTTGCACAGTTCTACTCCCACCTCTCTAAAGTTATGTGGAAAGGATTCTCTCATGGGCTGGTGATGGACAGACGTATTTCTAGCCCACCCTCCATTAACACGCATGTCTCCACACAGAAACCCCAGCCCCCAGTCCTAGTGTCACCAGGAGCAGGCCCCTCAGCCTCAGAGCCTGGCGCCCACCGGGATCTGAACAATCCTGAGGGGTGGGCTTCCTTTCCCATGCAGTGGCTGCCTCCGAAGCAGCCCCCTTGGCCAACCCTGAGTGAGGGCAGTGCAGTATTGATTCAGTGAGCCTGTGAGCGATTGCTTGAAAGGCAGGGACAAGGGATTCCACAGTAGAAACAAGCAGCTTTCACAATAACCAATTAAACCAAGACATTATCCATGCCAAGCCATTAGCCCAGGCCACTTAAGAGCCACAATAAATCCAAGCTGTTTTAAAGGCCCGTGAGTACAAAGGGAACACCTCTGGCCCGTGCCCAGAACTCTCCCAGGCTCTTAGACTATGAGATCTGCCCTCATTAAGGCCTGACAGAGGAAGGAATGAGGGAGGAGCCTGCTACTCCTACACTTGGCTTTTGCTCACTCCAGAATTTTTTACTCTGCATTACTGTCAGGGTTAGACTAAATCTGCCTCCCCAGCTTCTCTTGTTCTTCCTCCTCCTCCAGGTCCTTCCGAGCCTGGGCAAATTTCCCTGAAGTGTCAGTCTAAACAATGGCTCACTGAGCGCCCACAGGCGACAGAGCGGTACATCTTTAAGAAGATGACGAGTCTCTGCTCGCAGGATCCAGGCTGCAGCTCGGTGACTTTGTACCAAGAGCTGAGGTAGCTGCTGAGGCTGCCAGCTTCGTTCTCCACCTCTGTCTCCCCCATGTCCTCCGCACTTCCACATCCCACACCAGAAATTTCCTCCTCTCTTAGCACTGCTCCAAAGTGCACAACCACCTTCCTCGGAGGCACCCATTTTAGCTTCCAGTTTCTCAGGAAATGATCATAGTATTCATGGATGATCTAGCTTTTAGCTTCCCTCTCTCTCTTTTTCTTTTCAATGACTTTCCTATCATTCTTTTCCTTTTCTCACTAGAAACCTTATCAGAAAGGAGGAAACAAATGCTTAAAACTTAAGTCTCTTATAATCCATTGAAAATCTCTTTCGGAAGGGAAGGCTGGAAGGAAGTTGAATCAGGACTTTGTTTTGTCTTGCTTGCTTCTTGGTATTGTCTCTGGATTATTTGTTCATGTGCTCTACATTCTTGACCGAAATACAGAACCATGAATTGGCTGCACTTATTGCCGCCAAGAAGCCTGGATGAGCAACAGGAACGTGGGCAGATGGAAGTAGCGTTTATGGGGAAACCACGACGATCACGACACAGAGACCGAGAGCTGCAGCCAGACTTGTAGTCCAGAATGTTCTGATTTGGTCTGGCTTTATAGCTCCATGTAGAGAGAAACACTGTTCCATCTGCGGTGCCGGACCAAGCATGGAAGGCTGAGTTGTACCGCTCGAGGCCTGTCCCCGACCTTCACTGGGCTCTGCGACACGGCACCATGACCCCCAAAGGGATAAAGAACAAAACCATCAAGTGTCCAGTGTGCCTCATGTATTGAAGCTCAGAAGACTGACTCCCAGTGACTGTGCCGACTGGTGTTTGAAGAAAACCACATCTCCCATCAGATTTTACAGAAGCTGCCTGGCTCTGATTCATTCTCTAAACCTGCATTGAAAACTGCCCTTGTCAATTGGGGATGAGAAATTTCTCTCCGCTCCTGGGGCTGTTGCCCTTGCAGCCGTCACAGCTGAGGGCCTGCACTCTCCCAAAGCAGAGGCCAAAGAAGCGGCCGCCTTTCTCTCCTGTCCTGCCAGCTTCCCAGCGAGGCTGCTCGCGACGCCCCCTGTACTGTCTCTTTCTTTGGCCTCCAGGCCTCAGGCTGCAGAGCCGGCACCAGGGAGCCTCCGACTGTCAGCCTACCCTGTCCCACCTGCTCGTTTCATCGCCGCTGGCACCGGCCTGGCTTTAACCGCTTTTTCTTCCTGTGCTCACGCTGGGGTGCTCTGCACTCCGCCTGAGTTTGTCTGCCTTCCTTCATCCCTAATAATAACAAGGCTGGGCTCTGGTGACCACTTGAAAACATTTCCCTGACAAGTCACTTAGTTTCTAGGGCTCTGCCTGCTGCTCCCACAGCTGCTGCTGCCGTGGACGCTTAGTTTAAGCTGCCACTTCCATCCTCCAAGTCAGGGCACTTTGTGACACTTAAAATGCCAAATGGTAGCACTCAGGAAAGTGGCCATGTCACTGGTCTACCTCTGGGCACAGCCCTAAGGAAAAGATTATCTCCCATATCTCTGTATTAGGAATAGGGTTTTTTGACTGATCTAGGACTTTTGAGGACATCTTGTATTTCATTTTTATTTTTTTTAACTTCTGTGATAGTTTTCTATTGTTGCCCCAAGAAACTACCACATACTCAGTGACTTAATACATTAATAAAATGCAAATTTATCATCTTATAGTTTTGTAGGTCAGGAGTCAAAAATTTACCATGTTTGGTTGAAGCACTGCTTTTTGGAGGAGTCTAGAGGGTTTTCCCAGACTGCAATAGTCTCTGTGTGGTTTTGCTCCATAAATATTAATTTGTTTTGGAGGTGGTGGCATGGGTATAAACTAAACCCAGCAGCAGACATTGAACATAAGGTCAGTATTTGGGGTTCCTGACTTTCATAACTGACAGATACACAGGTACTCTGGGAAAGTTTAGTGTATTAAAGTGTATATAAGAAAAAAAAGCCCAGCATGGGTCAAATCAAGATACTAGCAGGCTGCCTTCCTTTCTGGAGGCTCTAAGGGAGAGTTCACTTGTCTGCCTTTTCCATGCTCCAGAGGCTGCCGACATTCCTTGGCTCCATCTGCAAAGCCAGCAATGGCATATCTCTCTGGCTCTTCTTCTGGGGACATATCTCCCTCTGAAAACAGCTAGGAAAGGGTGTTCCATGTAATTACATTGGGCCCACCCAGAGAATCCAGGATAATCTCACCATCTCAAAGCCCATCCCCTTAATCACACTTTCAAAGTCCCTTTTGCCATGGATGGTAACATAGTCTCAGGTTCTGGATATTAGGGTATAGATATCTTTGGGGGATCATTATTCTACTGACTACAACTTGTGTTTTCTCTTCTCTCTCTCACTCTTTCTCTCCCTCTTTTTCTTCCCCTTCCTTCTTTTCTCTCTCATGCTCATTCTCTCCCTTTCTCAAAAAATAAATCCAACATGGTATGTCAGTTTCCAGCTAGATGATAGGGCCAGGGCCAGGTCTCATGAGAAGATGATTAAGATGGAGTAAATTTAGGTCCCTGTCCCACATGGCCTACCCCCAAACCTGACACTCACTGCACAGTTAGATCACAATTAGATTTAATCTCTTTTTTGAGACATTATCTCCAACCTGCCACTGTAACCTAAATGTCCACTTAGGGATGAGTAACATCATCCAATGCATATTTTGTGGCAGGAGATTTAACAACCTTGATTTCACTGACTCTTCAAAAGTTCCCTGATACAGACCAAACCACTGTCCAAAGAGGTCCAGTTAGATGACCAGGGCCACAGAATAGATAAATGGCAGAACCAAAATTCACAGCAAGCCTGAGTCAAATTTTCCTACCACATCGTACTCCCTTCCAGACACATAGCAGAGAACAACACTTTTTATAAAAACCGTTAACACAGTTTTTGTTATCTAATACATGTGTTATATGTATGAATATATTAATTTAATTCCAGTGATCAGAATCCTGAAGTATAAACACGTCAGGTTATAGGAGGTTGTTTGAGGGGCCTGAAAGAAAAGATATGGTCAATGGGACTAAGTCCATGGAGGGCCAGTCTTCCTAGGCTGGAAGAAGCGAGCCTGAGGAGTTCTGGGTACCGTCCTTACACAGCTTGCTCTGGAGGAGCTCAGAAGGGGACTTACGAGGAGGGCAGCGGGTGGTGGGATGACAATAAAAGCACCCGTCTTCCTTTAACAAGCTCCTTTTGAGTATCTATGATTGTGACACATGAAAATGAGTATCACACAATTTTCCACTAGACTTCATCTAACCCACTTTTTCTCTCTCCTTCTTTCAGTTTTTCTTCGATTTTTCTCTCATTTTTTCACATAGTAACATGGTTCACAGAATCACTCTACTACACTATACCATGGATTAGGATTTGTGAAAACTTAATTAATCCACGGAAGACTGTACTCCACGCCAAATGACTACATCAATAGAACCAAATTATGTTAATATCCATTATTTGGTTTACATCACATATACACATGCCAGAAATTTAATAAACCCATTATTTGGTTTGCATCACATATACACGTGCCAGAAATTTAATAAAATTATGCAGTAATTTTTATGTAAATATCTTCTCTTAGATTCAGAATCTTGGGATTTAGTATAAACCTCTTTATTATGAAGAGAATCTCATCGATTCGATGATTTCTATGGTGGTACAAAATTACTTCTCTCCACATACATCTATGTTTCTCCCTAGGTGTCTCTAAGCTTACCCCAAATATAACCCTCTTCTCTATTAATTTCTGGACTATTTGTACTAGGTTTTAAGTCTTGGCAAATAATCAAAGGGAAACACCAATATTATTTCTTGAGTCACCTGAAGAGGAAGGAGAGAGAAAAGTTCTAATGTATCAAGCTCAATCTTTTCAATAGACTTGACCTCTCTATTTGAGCACAGGATTGCTTCCAAACTATTCTCACAGTTCTCAGCATCTTTACATCTTCATGTGAACTTAACCTAAGCAATTCTCCAGCACACACGCAGGAAAAAAAAATCTCCTGAAAGGTGTATTAAAGAATTCCACTGTCTCCCATCAGCCTCGACTTTTACTCTGGCAGCCACCACCAGCATTCTAATTTCACATCAATGCCTCCAAATTGCAAAAGGCAGCTTTTTAGTTTCCGGCGCCCATTCTTGCCTCCAGGCTTAACAAAATTCATGGAAATTGTTACAAAAGCTGCCAAACTTTAAGAATTGGGTGAAGAGATGAAAAAATGAATCAGAATTGTTTGAGGCTGACTGAGGTCTGATGACTGAGCGTGAGACTGATGTTTTTCTCCATTTACAAGGACAAAATAACCATGTTATGATAAAAAGTGGTATTGAAGATTCTTGATATGTTCGTTTCCAGAAATTGGGCCACATTGTTTTCTAATAGCTCTTAATAAGTATGATGCAGTTAGTACCCTGAGAATGAGTGCTCCACTGGGCTTCTATCTCTGTCCCACATCAATGATTCTGTGAGCTTTTCTGCCAATTTAGAAAGAATCCCCAGCACATAGCAGTAACTACAAGATAATAGCAAGTCCTGGGAGGCCCACATTCAGGCATCATTTGATATGCTGGAGATGGAGGTGGTGGAGGAGCTGGATTAATGCACAAACAAGGAAGCAGAGCACCTTTTCCATCAGAGTCTGGAGTAAATGAAAAGAGGCTGAAGCAAAAGGTTTTGAGGTGTGAAGGATGGCAAAAGAGGGAGCGTCCATTGAATTGTATGATAGGAGTTAGGTCATTGCAAGCATTAAGGGGATTATGAGACAGTTGGGACATGAGGGCAGAGGAAAAGACTTGGAGAGCTGCTGTGTGAAATCTGATGAGTCAAGAAGAGATATATAAACAGAATGTGGAGAAGCAGTAGGGACATATTTTAGATCAGTTATCTTGAGAGTATATTTGATCTAGACAGAAACTTATGATTTTTAAAAGCAATTTGTCAACCTGGAAGTAGAAGTAGAGACATTGTTCAGTGGAGGCTATCTTTAGCTGAGGAAATGAGAAAAACTTGCAGTAGCTCAAGATGCAAGATATTCCAGGGTAGAAGCAAGGTCTCTGTAGACATGTGTAAGGGCAGATGAAGGTTTGAGGGAAGGTTGAAGGAAGTTCTCTTTAAGAACAAAGGGCAGCTTCTGGGTACCTTGTGGGATAGAGATATAAGGTCAGATGATCGTGGTCAGAAAGGTAGAGTTTCACAGATGGAGATCTTGGTGCACCAAAGCAGTTGCTAATGAGGCATGTCTCTACACTGGTGATTAGAAAAAGGGAAGTATATATGAAGGTTACTAGAATAAACTTGGGCAAAGGAACCATAATTTAAGTGGTGATGTTGAATTTGAGAAGATAATGAGAGAAGAAAATGGGTGGAAAGAAAGACCTCAAGGCAGGTCCTGCTAGCGTGCAGGTAGGTTGAAGTCTGTGCTAAGGAACTAAAATGAGTAATGAGCAATAGAAAAAAGATCCTGCCCATTAAAGAGAATGAGCCTCCAGAAGTGGTTATGGGAGATGAGAAGTTTGGAGCTTGTCCTGTTGGCTCTTGTGGTTAGTCTTCAATACAAGGGTTGTGAGGGATGCATTATTACCTGGAAAGCTCAGTGACAGTTAATGTGAGCAGGTAAAGGAATGGAGGAGGAGATAATTTGAGAACCTAGGAAAGTTTGCTCATATTAGAATTAAATTTCCAAACAGGTTTGGGAAAGTGTTGAGGACAAGAGTCCCTAACCTTGGCTGTACAATAGAACACCTAGGGAGCATTAAAAGACCCCAAAACCCAGACCAATTAGAACCTCTGGGGGAGGGGACCCTCATGTGAGTCTTTTCTGAAGCACCCCAAGGGATTGCTCTGTGCGGTAAGAGAGAAAACTGCTGGTTTGGGAAGACTATGAGACAGAAGTGGGGTGGGCCTAAAGAAGGAAGAGTTACTTGGGAGGGGTGAGGCAAAAGATATTTATGGATAATAGGGAGTAGAAAAGCAGGTGGATAAGAGAGAACAGAGGGGAACATTAGCAGGCAGATTGTCAGGAACACAGAATTAGGTCATGAATGGCCTTTTTAAGTTAATCAGCTCCAAGGTTCCAATTCAAATGTGGGTGTGTGGCAGTATTGTCGTGACTGAACTAATTGTTTCTTCATATGCTAGATAGACCATTTACCTATAAGTAGAATTTTGGTATTTCTGTATTATTAAAAGGCCATGAGGTGAAAGAACACCTCATCCATTATTCATTTTTGTTTTAGATTAAATGCTGGATCTCCAGATGCAGAGAATTTATAAATGTCTATTTGGAAGGCACTGACCACGCTATAAACTGCTCTTGGGTTGTTTTTCCTGCTTTAAGCCTATTCATCAATCTTTTTCAGTATTAACCATTTGTATCTCCTTTTCACTAAGTAAAAAATCAAAATTATTGCTAAACTATTACATTTTTGTATGGATTTGTGTGTGTCTGCTGGGAAGAGAGGTAAAGAATGCCCGCATTTAAGAACCATGTGGATGAAGAGCAAATATTCTTATCAAATGCTTCAAACATTATATGGGTCTTCAACTGTGTGTGTTTCACAATGACTTTTCTTGGAATTGTTAAAAAGATTTGCCTTAATTAGACCCAAGGCTCCACTATAGATACAGTTTTCCCGATGAAGAATTTAAAGTTTAGAATGCTTTCTATCCTAATTGTGCCTTAGCAATATCACATTTATAAGGAATATAAAATAAATATCCTTAAGCTGTATGCTACACCTTCATGTTCATAGCATTTATTCAACATTGAAAACCTGCAGGCTCCACCAGCAAAACACATTGAGCAACTGACCACATCTCATGTTTCCATTCTTGTCCCCTACCATGTATTCCTTTGGGGCCTGCTTCCCTGGGGATCCAATCTGCAACACTCTGTTTTCATGACACAGAACTACTCTCTGGATGGAAGCTCCACAAGGAAACACTCTGACATTAGAAATAATTTCTTCACTTGACTACTGTAGTAGTTTGATATTATTTATGAATTCCAAAAAGAGATACAGATTATGTTTATAAACTGGTCTGTTCCTCTGGGCATGATACCCTTTGATTGATTTAAGTTCAAAGGCTTTACATTTACTTGATTAGATCAAGATTAGGGCTTTGATTCGACCATGTCATTAGGGCATGCCGGGTTGAGTCTCCGTCCCCTTGATGGGCTATATGAATGGACACTCAATCAATGAGACAGAAGCAGATACACAGAGGAAGAGAAACAGCTCCAAAGACACGGCAGAGAGATGAGCCATTCGCCTGATAGTTTGAAGCACTGAGAAAACCCTGGGAAGAGAGATGAGTCCTCCAGCCTACAGCTGAGATCAGAAGGAGCTGGGACCACAGAGCCTTAAGAGGAAAGAGGAAGGCTGAAGCCTCACAGACATCGCCTGTCATCTTGCTTCAACAGATGGCAAATGACTTTGGGTGAGAAACCAACCTTGAGTTGGACTCTTTAGGGCCCTGTAACTATAAGCTTCTACCCCAAATAAATACCCTTTATAAAAGCCAACAGATTTCAGATACTTTGCATCAGCACTTCTTTGGGCTGACTAATACAACTATCTTGACACATTTTTCCCTGCATCTCCTCTTCCTCCTGTAGGTGCCCATCCTTCTTTAGCAACTTTGCTGGCTGCCTGCCCCTCCCCTGCAAAGGCAGGGATCCTCTTGGTTCTTATGCTCTAGAGCGTCATTCTTCAAGCACACAGCTGAGGGTAGAGAGCCTGGGCTGCAGCTCGCTTTCTCCACTTAAGAGCAGTGTAACTTCGAGCAACTTAAACTTTCTGTGCCTTGGATTGCCCATATTGTAAAATGGAGACATAGTGTCTTAAAGTGCAGTTACGAAGATTAAATGAGTTTATGGGACTTATTCAGAATCTTGCCCTGCAGGTAGGAAGCTCTCGGTAATGGTCATTATTTTTCTTATCATTTTCTCCTTCTACCTTCCCTTGGTTTTCTCCCTGATCACTGTGGATGACAAATATTCACATGATATAGCTGTTTCCTGAAAACTATCAGGATCTGCTCTCTGTTTTGAGAACCACATCCATATTTCTAACTGTCCCTTGGGTATCTTTGTCAAGATGTCAATTCCTATTGCTAACTCAGTATTCCAAAGGCAAAGGCATCATATACACATGCCAAAGCTACTGGCCCCCTGAGTGTGCTGTTGTTATTTAGATGCCAAAACATGAGCTCTGCCCACACATTTTGTCAGTAACCAGGTCCTTTAAAGTTACATGTAACTTTCACATCTGCTCAGGCCTCTGTCATCACCCCAATCAACCCCACCTTCTCTGTTAACTTGACTCTCTTTTTCCTTTGAAATCAGGCTAATCTTTCTAAAGTATATCTACAGTCATGTCTTTCTTCTGTTTAAATTTCTCCAGTGACTCTCTATTAACTCAATAAAATAATATCAACTTCTCTATCTGGCAGTCAAGGTTCATCACAATAAAACTCTTACCTATCATTCTAGGCGTTGAACCTGTATTTACTGTTCCCTCCATCTAGAACTGGTGTATTTTTTTTTTTTTTCATAATTGCTGGTCTAAATCCTTCCTCTCTTTAGTACCAATATCAAATGCTTTCAGATTTCCTCAAAACAATATAATACCTCCCTCTCTTGAAGTCCCATAGAGCTTTGCACCTCATGTACGGCATTTACCACACTCTGACTTGTCTCATAGTCTTTGGCATGCCTCTTTTATTCCTCTTTCTAGATCATAAGTTCTTCAAAGGTAGTCACTGTATCCCTTACAGCTTCAAATGGGATAAAAAGAATGGCAATCATAGCACCAGGAATTAAGCTCATTTATTCTGCAGAGCAGCAGCCTGTTGTCAAATGCTAACCCTCTCCCTCACAGCCCTCATAAAAAGAATGGGAAAGCATATAAATGAAGTAGCACACCAGAGGAACATAGAGTTTGAGCAATTACGCCAATTCCTTTAACAGGAAGAACACAGCTGAAATAAACATGGAAGCAGATTATTTACCTTCCTTGAGTCTCACTGCCAAATTCTTCCACTTCTAAATTTTTCATTAAAAGAAATCAAGGAAGGTAAACAAAAGTGGCCCTTGGGATGAATTAGTATCAAGGAAACTGCTCATGTATCAGTGTGACCTCAGAAATACGTCAATGAAAACAAAACCAAACAAAACTGCATCTTGTGGGCCCAAACACATGTGTTCGTCACACACATCACCTCCACTGGGGCTGCTGCCATGTCAAACCTGCGCTTCAAGGTGGAGGTGAAAAGGGTGAGTCAGGCGGGAGCCACTTACCTGGAGGGCATCCTGGGTGTCGTCGAGACAGTAGACTCTTACACTGTACTCCAGAGAGGAGCAGCAGAGAGGGCCGAAGATGGCGAGCTTGAGGCGCTTGGCGGCTGCTTTGGTGGTGGACTGCCCCACCAGGGCGTAGGTGCTGAGGTTCTCGGTGAGGATGTGGCAGGCCTCTGGGTCCAGCTGAATGTAGCAGGGGGTAGTGAAATTTTCCTCTCCAACCACCACCACATCCTGAGGGACAAGATGAAAGGGCTCGTGGCTAAGCCACCAAGCATGCCTGCCGGCACTGGGGGTGGTGCAGCCAGCAAAGCCACAGAAGCTGGGACTCTGAACGAAGCTTGCTTGAGACTGGGAAAACTGAACTGAAACAAACTGCACCGGCCTCCCAGGAACAGAGCAGGATCTCTTCTCCTAAGTTTGGATTAAAATTGTCTTGCTTTTTTTTCTTTCTCAAGCTTTATTATACGTCTATTTCCATTCTTAATTCTCTCCCTTTCTTTCCTTGCCTTTACTTTTTACTAATGGTGTTTTCATTTAGATGCCCTTTATTTAACATTTTCTGATCTTCTGAGAATTGACATTACTGCAGTTTACATAAAAATCCACAAAAAAGTTAATTATGTCTCTAATTTCAGTGTACCTGAGTTTATCTGCTTCTCTGAAACTGTTTTATTCTCTAAATTTTTTTAATTCAAAAAGTGCTATTTAAATATATATATCATTGTAGCTTCATAGTTTTTCCCTCAAAAATCCTACATGTTTGAAAAGAATCAAGAAATTATGGTATTATGCAATATTATTCAACTATCTGTTCTTCCAAAACTCACCTGCCAATTACTTCCTAAAGCAATACACAGCTTCTCTTAAATAAGATTGGCTGCTAAACTGTAAGGAAAGCATGATATGGCAAATTCAATGCATAAGACACTTTTCTTTTTCATTTTTCATTTAAGTCATTAAACATTCTATCATTTTAGACTTTGATGATTTTAACCAAAGTTACACATTCAATCAGGTTTTAATTTATCCAAATGTCTCAGGTCACCCCCCTAGAAATAATTGGAAAGACCATGTATAGAAAATAAACCAAGGGTCCCAATTTTAAACACCTCCCAGGGTAGCCAAGTAACAATAATGTGAGAAGCAAGTAGGTAGGATACAACAAGGAATGGTGGAGACTGTGGCTAAAGAGACACAAGCCTATCTAAAGAGCTGTCTCTGTTCAGCTTCAGCTTCTGCAGTACAGGCCCAGTGTGGACAAATTCTTGAATTTTTCAAGAAAAACTGGAAGGTCAATTTTATGTGAAATCTTCTAACTTTTCAATAATTCAAATCTGAAAGAGAATTTCATGCAGGCATATGAAAACACACGTGTGGGAATGAAGCAGCCTCTGCATTAGGTCATCTCTGCAGAGGCAGGAACTATGTCTGTTTTGTTTCCCACTGTTTCCAGAGCTCTGCTCATAGGGAATGTATCCTTGGCTCATAGTGAGTGCCCAATAGCCATGTGTCGGAAAAAGAGAATGAAAGTCTCTTAATAAGTTCAGTCCCCGGGCCTGGAAAAGATATGAAAGAAGTAGCCACCTCGGGCAGTTATTTATCAGTTAGACCATGAAACATTATCTGAACTGTAGAATGAGCTATGTTCTCACTCCATCAGTAAAATCATTTCTTCAACCAAACCTATACCTGAAGAGGAAGCTCAAAATGAAAAGGAAAAGAGAGAAAGAATCTCTGTGCCGCCAGATTTATCCCAGTCCAAAAGAAAACCTGGAAAGAAGCTGCCTTGTTATAAAATCAGCAGAAGGGCAATGCCTCAACTATGTGCATGTTACAGAAAGCCTCTTAGATGGGGCCGGGAATAATCACGTCCCTGGTCTCCATCACTCACAAGTATAAGGAGGTTTTCATAAGTCCTCTTCTACTTACCTCACATCTTTCTCTTAATTGTTGTTAGTCAAACCCAGGAATGGATGGGGTTATTAGGGTTTGGGGCAGAAAATCATGTGAACAATTTAGAATCACTTTAGATTAAGACTTTGGGATGTTTTCCAGAAAAATCATTTTAGTTTAAATGGAATTAAAGTTAGAGATGGTTAAGTCTGGTCTTTGTTCAGTGTCATGTGTGTCCTTTGACTCTGGTCCTGGCCTTCAGGTCCTCTGGCGAAGAGCAATCGCCCCACGTGGCCAAGAGTAGAACATGTCCATGGAGAGGAAATTCCTGTTAATCCCAGGGATGCCTTGCTAGTCTTTTTCCCATAAAATATAGTGTTTTTCCTAAAATATTAGGGACATGAATCATCATATATACTTTTTGAAAGATTTTTTTTTTCCTGAGAAAGAATTCCTAGAATAATCCAAATTTTTAACCTTTTATTTTCCATTTAAAAAATAGATAACTTTTTATTCAAGGGACAATGAAATATATCAGTATTTTTTGTCTTTTAGATATTAGATTTTAAAATCTTCGTGGTAAATATACCAAATACTTTTGCACTGAGTTATCTTTAGATGCTAAGTGAAGGGTTCTGCTGTAAGAAATAGGACCTGCTTAAGGCATTGCCTTTATGAAGTCATGATGGCAACTCCCACGGAATGCCAAGATGCCACAAATTCCTTTCTTCATTCCAGTGGCTCTTAGGAGGCACACCTTTTCTGTTTTCCCATGTACATTTAGAAGAACTCAATCCTATGTACTTATCTGCAAGCAAGCGTCTAACATTTTCTGACCCAGGAGCAATATTCCTCGAAATATAATTTAAAATTAAAAAAAAGTTAAGTTTCCATTCCCAAATATAGTATGTATATTACAAAAAGGAACTTGTTCAAGACTCTTCAGTGCATTTTCCAAATGAGTTAGTTAATGGTTTATCCCCATTTTCTTTGTGTCTTAGAAGATAAAGCATTCAAGAACTAAAGTCTCTCCCCATCTCAATCTCCAACTCTCTAATTCAGAGTGTGAACTAAAATCCCATCCTTTTTTTTTTTTTTTTTGCTTATAATGTTAAGGACTTCCCATCATGGGGATGCTTATCTTCAGGGATTGTCCACGCTTTCCATCTTTATCCCAACAGAAACTCACCTCCCACTGTCCCTGTGTTGCCTGGTTCTTGAGCTGTATCTTCCAGTCCTCGGTATTGGGGTCTGCGCAGTGATGCATGGTGAGAATGACGGGGCGGGTCAGCAAGGCTCCTGGAGGTCCACAGCTCACCACAGGGGTCAGGAGTGTCTGACTGTCTTCCATGGGTGGCCTGACAGGAGAGAAGAGAAAGGCATCGGTGACGTTTCCATCATATTTAGGGACTGTGAACTCATTGGGATCTTAGATCTAAAGTTGTACAAACAGTTCAAATGCTTTCCTCTTAGAAATGTTTTTGAGGGGCGTAAGGGGCAAGTGAGGCAGAATTAAATGGGAAGATATGCTCTTTCTACTAAGACTTTGATCTTGCAAGACTGGAGGTCTTTATGATAAGAATGAGCTTTCCAGCATTTCTTTGATGCCCTTACCTCAGACACAGATCTACCTCTGAATTCATGTAGAGATACTTGCAGGATGAATTGAGATGTAACAGAGTTCTTGTGAGGTTATATAACCACCTTTTATGATACTACTTGCCATTGGTCTCACAGAGTTTTAAAAATTTTCAAGTTTCTAGGACCTAACTGACAAACACTTCCAAAAAAAAATCATATCAGAATGAGGACACCCTAGAGCTAAATTTCATCCAAATAACTTTCAGGAATCATGCAGGCTAGTACAGAAAATTCATTCTTTTAAATCTGACCAGACCTATGTTTCTATAGCAATTTAAAATGAGTTTTCTTTCTTCTTCTATACTTCAAACTCAGAGAATCTGAGCAGAAAGAACCTCAAAATCCAAATTCTTTATTTTCATGGTTTCTTTTAAAAGTTGCCTTAAATCCTTTTCCTAACAAGAGTGTAATTAACAAGGAAGTGGATAAATTCACCCAATGTATCGTACATATGTGAGTAGATTGCCCAAGTCTCTCAACCAATAAGTTCTAGTGCTGGGATGAAAACCCATGCCCTCTCAACCACAATACTCAACCCTGCCAAAACAGGGTGGCTTTAAAAAAAAAAAAAGGATGTAGAAAATTTTAGAGGAGGAAGAGTCCTCAGAGGCCATCGAAAATCCCTTTCATCCAAAGCAGGATCCTCTCTAGAACATGGCTGCCAGATGCTTTAAACACAGCCGGAACTGCAGTCCACCACTGAGGGCTCCTCTCATTTACGATTAACTCAAAGTTACAAAATATTCTTACTTACAATGAACAAAGTAAGTCTTTCTGAAACTTCTCTTCACATACCCTGGACCTGCTTTTTGTCCCTCTTTGGCATGAGAGCCTTTCAAATATTTAGAGACTGTTACATGTCTCTACAAAGTCTTCTTTATTCCACATCAAGCATCCTCAATTTTGTAAACTTCAACTAGAGAAGCATGGTTTCCAGATCTCTCATTATATTTCTATCTCCATTTCTATACGGTTGTCCCTTGGTGTTTAATGTCCTCCTTAAAGTGGGACATTGTGAAATGAACACAATACTCAAGTAGACAGTATAGGGGAGCTGCTATTTAGGATATGTAGTTATATTAATGCCTCACAAAATTGTTGCCTTAGATTATTCTCATTCCAGTAATTATTTATAAATATTATTTAGTATGCTTGTGTTAGATGGGAAGATGGAGATCCTATGGTTAAGCATCTCCTTTATAATATGAGGCAATGAAGTCCCAAAGAGGTTAAATAATTTGTTAATGCTAACCACTCTAAGTATTGTTAACATGAAAGGCTTTTAAGCTAAGTCTCTGTAGTTCTGTGGTTGTAATGATAGCTTTGAACCCATGCACAGAAATTTATATTTAGCTACTTAATTTCACATTAATAGTTTCGGGGCAAATTTCAGTCCATCTATTTCTGAATGCTGTATCTTTCCTTCAAATACTGGTTATTTTGTCTAGTCTTTTATCCTCCATAAATCAGATATACCTACCATTTATATTCTCATTCCAATCACTGATAACACTGTAACACAAGAATAGGCCAAGGACAGAACCCTTTTCAAGGACATCACTCGAAACCTCTCTCTAGTCTGTCATCAATACTTTGAGCTACTTAGTTCAACCAAATATAAACCCATTAAAATGAACACAGTCCAGTCCACATCTTTCCATTGCATTTACAAGGATATTACAGGGGACATATCAAATTCCTTTATAATAGCAATGGCTCCTTGGAATGGATTTTTCTTTAGGCTTTATCTATTGTTTATATATCATGTTTACATAATCTAGAAGTTAGTTTATATCTATGACTTTTCTTTCATAGAACACTCAGTGAATGATGGTAGTTATTATTATTTTTAATATTGTTAGGAGACAATTCTCCATGGATCTCTCATATTTCTGCATGTTTTGCAAGTCAGACACTGACTGCCCTTGGTTCCAGATTTTTTTTGGTTGTACAGCAACAGAAGACACAGATAGCATCTACCTCTGGAACAAAGGATAGGCTTGCCTACTTACAATTATAAAAGATTTAGCTTCTCTAAAGCTCAGAGTTCCCTTACTATAATGCAACCCACTTATTGTGTAGGTGTCATCTGGCCCTCTTTACCCTTTGGAAATAGGGGCTCAGGAATCTGTCACAAAAATGACAATATTCTGGCTAGTGCTACTGCTGTGAGTGATAAACTGTCCTTCATTTCTGACCCAGAAGACTTGTGTCATCAATCAGCACCCATGAAACTGTGGCAGGCTAACTTATCAGCTTACATCTACGGTAAAATCTCAGATCTTTCACAGTGCTTGACAATTATTATTAACAATTATGGGGACTCAATTTAATTTGGCATATTTTCCCCTTAATAAGCCTTGGTTATCACTGCTTCCTCTCTCATTCTTAAGTTTCTTCAGATCTCACCTTTTATTTTTCCATCTTTTTTCCTTTTCTCTGTTTTCTTTTCTTTTTTTCTCCATTTTAGAAAATCAAGTTAATTTTTACCAACTTTTAGTCTTTTAGTATTTTCTTCACTCTGAATAACAGCACAGTTTCCTCTATTAAATCTAAAGTTATTTAAGTACCTGGAAATGTACTTATATTTGGAGCCATAAGTTTATTAGCAGCAGCATGAGACCTTACTACTATCCCCTTTGCCCCCTTGGTTTTCATTTCCTCTTAACCCAGCTTGTCTTCCCTTAGAACATGAGTGAAGTTTTGTTTCAATTCTGCCATAATTAATATTATACCATCTGCCCTAAGCACTGACCTTATTCTTGCTTGAGTCTACTTTTCCTACCAGGGCAAAGAGAAAAAAAAGAAAATGCAATAATTGCAGTTTCTGAAGCACTACTACTCCTACCTTTTAGTTACAAGTGTGCCTTGAGAAGTTAGCATTAAACTTCTAAGGAAGAAGACTAAAGTGGAATCCATTTCAAGTGGCCCTTGCAATGTAGTTGGGGATTGGAAACATCTGTCTCTCGGTCTGGTGTAAGAGCCGGTGCTTGAGGCAGGAAGGAGGAGGGCTTCCTCTCATCACTGAGTTGGAACAGAAGGGAGAAAACTCCCTGCTGGGTTGGGGAGCTGTCAGAACTGTATTCTCCAAGCACAAGCCTGGCATGTAATATTGATAGGCACCATTCTTGGAGGAAGGAAAGAGGGGTAGTAGGTGTCAAAAGAATTTATTAACCCAGTGAGGTGCAAGAATGTAATGAATAGGGAAGTAGTGAAGTGGAAATCATAAGAGGGGATGAAAAACAAAGAAGAAATAATGATAAGAATCTTTCATGAGTTGCCAAGATGAAAGAAGTTGTGATGATATTGGAAATGTTTCCAAGGATACATGGAAGCAGTGATGTAGGGAAGGTATGAAACCTAAAGAGAGAGTATCTAAATTCACATTTCTGTTATTAATATAAAGGGAAGATATTCAAACACATAAAACAAAATAGTAGGAAATAAATATAATTCACTATTTTGCAGAGAAGGGCATCATGCCTTTACATCTCATATGTTATCTAAGTTATTCAAGCAAAGATTCTGTAAATATTAATTGTAGATGGTATGGAAATTAATACAGAGAGAAAACTAGCTGCAGAAGCAGGAATTAAAAAGAAATTCAGCAATGAACAATAATTAAAATGTTAAAGGCCTTTTAAAGTCCAACAAGGATAATATCATGGAAAATTTGGGGTGAGTTCTGAGGCCTCTAGGATGAGAGGGCTATTTTCCAACCCTTTGCTTATTGTTATTAGTGGGGAGAACTTCTCTACACAAAAGTACATAATTTACAAAACTTTCATACAAGCAATTTCATTTGCTCTTAACAGTATACCTGTAGGGTAGTTAGGGTGAGTATTTATATTACCTCTTTTTCCAGCTGAGCAAATTGAAATCTAGCAATGTTAACCCACTTTCCCAAGGAAACAGAACTAGTCATCAGCAAAGCTAGATTTCAAATCCTAGTCATCTGGTTTCTTTCATACAGTTGTGTACTTTGGTTTTCTTATATGGGTTCAGGGCCTTGATAAATATTTCTATTTGCTAGAGCAGGCTCAAAATTCCTTCTTGAGGAGAATCTGTCTCTATCCACCTGTGTGGAGAAGAGATGTCTTCTATTAACAGATGTCTTTTGGCAGGTCCCTCAGAATGACAATCCCACCCTAGGCTCAGGTGCCTGTTAAAGCATACGGCTTCACACACAACTGGCAGCTTGAAATATTTGCACTCTAGATACCCGACAGGGAATATCTAACTTACTTGTTATCAAAAGCTCAATTGAGCAAAATGCCACCATTTCCCTAGACAGGCCAAAATCTATCCCTAGATTTTTCCAGGTCAGATTTAAGCATTGTGCCGTGGACTGAATTACTGAATCTTTGTGTAATCATTTTACTAAATTTGGCTGTAAACCACCTTGAGCCTTATATCATCTACCTACATTAAGCAACAATAAAAGAAGCAGCCCTATCAAACTCATTTTTTTAATTTTTAAAATTTTATTTTAAGGATGCCATTCATTAGACAAACAAAAGATCTTCTTTGAGAGGAACCAAAGGAGAAGCAATTGAGCCTCTTCTGGGTGTATTTTTCCTTCATGGACACATGGATCTTGTAACTTACCATGTTCCCTTCTTGAAAGCTTTGTAATAGTAAATTCATGATGGATTTCCAGGAAGTGTGCTGGGAATGACACTGAATATTTTTATTCTAACTGTTCACCTGAATTTATCTTGTCTTTTCCAATCTTATTTTCCCCACTTTTCATCTTCTTCTCATCTATTTATTTTAGTTTTTACTTCCATCAAAAAGAATGTGTTCTCATAAACAACCTTGAATCATTTTGAAGTTTAATTTCAAGAAATAGATACTATAGAGAAGAGCGAGAGAATAAGATTTAAATATACCACCTCCCACCACACCCACACCTTTAGTCTTCCTTCAAACTGAGGCATGAAGGAAAAATGAATTTCTACCTTAAAAAGAGAAATATCACTGAGTTTCACTAAGAATAATATTGTCAACTGCTCTTTTACAAAATTACAAATAATAACATGTTAAATTAAATGAAAACGTTTTCCTATATGAATATACATATAAAGAAAGTTTGGCTCTCTACTTTATTGCAATATACTACTTTATTATTTATATTCAGTTCATATATATGATAGATTTAACTACCTCACCACTAACTCACCCCTTAAGCCCCTTCTATGGGGCTTCACCACTACCACCACCAGTTGACAAATTCAGTGACTTTTTTTTTTTATGGTTCTGCCTCTTTACATTTTCATTTTCATTGAAACACCTCTGTCACCACCTACTCCATCTCGAAACTCTTTATCTTTGACTTTTGGGATCCTGATCTAAGTATGGTTTGTTCATTTACCCTTCCAATCATTCATTCCTCCATTCAAAATATTTATTGAGGATCCACTAGATGTTAAGCACTGTGCAAGATGCAGTTTCTTTATCTGACTTTACATGTCTTCTCTTTTATTTCTCGCATGATACCCAGACCTTAAATATGAATATTTCCCAACTGCTTCCCTCAGCTGTCTTCTTTCCATCTCTGCATTTTCTTCCTCAGAGGTTCCACTCACTTCTGTGATTTTGTATCTGCATCCCTCGCACATGTTCTACTTGCATACACTACAGTAAGGTGAAGTGAACACATTTGAATCTGAACTGGTCCCTTCCCCCTCGAACCAGTCATACTGCTGACCTCTTTCATTGCTCTCACAATTCTCATTTGATCCCTACATATATTCTTTGTGTTTTTCCTTGCCTTTGCCCTGTATCTAGCCAGTTGTTAAATCCTGTTTCTTCTGAAATATATTTCACTTTCCATCCTCATAGACAGAGACCTTGCTCATCCCCTCCTCCCCGCATACCTAGATTATTTATTATTATATTAGATTATTTATTATTTATTATATAATAAATAATTATTATAAATATTTATTATATCAGGCCTTCAGCGAGCCTGATGCTCCTCCCACCGATTCATCCCACATACCATACCAGATCAATCTTTAAAAAGCCCTGCTATTACCGTATCACTGGGCTGTTCAGAAAACTTCTGCGGCTCCCTACAGATTACCAAAAAGAAAAAGTCCTCTTTTATCTTTTTATTTGGCATTTCTAAATTGATTTCGTGGTCTCTTGATAAAATTGCCAGGTGAGTGCAGAATACAGAGGAAAGGGAAAATTATCTTTCATATCTTCAATTCAAATTGTTTTTCAATCAGAACTAACAAAGGGCAAAAATTCAGTCTGAGTCAGACTCATGTTTTAAAAACTGCTATGAGAAATATGGCAAAAAGGCCCACATTAGCACTATTAATCATGGAAACTGTATCCACAGGGGGAAGCAGAGCTTTGCAGCCTCTTTGGGAGATCTGTAAAGCAGGAGAGGTAGAAAGCGTTAACACAGCCTCCTGACTGTGCCCTCCTGGGTAAGAGATGGCTGGCCCGTCTCTGTGGCTCATTTAGGCTCTGCTTATTTGCCATTTGGGGCTTTCTCTTTGAGCATATTCAGTAATGATAAGGCCCCTCTTGTCACATTCACTACATCACATGTAATTAAGTTCACGCCTCCCTTCAGACAATTCAACAGCAGCAGATGACCAGCTGGATACCGCCCAGCTGGAAATACACTCAGTTTTGGATGAGATAAAGGGAACCGGGGAGAAGGAAAATTAAGACAAATGATAAGATTCTTCCTACAAATGCCTTGAAGTAACATTCACTCCTCCTGATGTCCTCAAATATCTTCTCCCAAAGACATTCTATCTCATAACGTGTGAATAGAAAGGGCTTTTGGTGAGCAATAGGAAAAATCTGTTTAAGAATGCCCTTTAAGAAGGGAGAGTCTAGGTTTATGTACTGGTGTGATGGAGGTGGGATGGTGTGATGGTTAGGCTAATGTGTCAACTCAGCCAGGTGATTGTGCCCAGTTGTTTTGTCAAGCAAGCTCTGGACTAATTGTAATACGAGGACATTTATGGACTTTAGTCACCAGTGAGTTTACTGCATAGATGGCTGATTATATCCACATCAACCAGGAAGATTGCCATCAGCAATGAGTGACACTGTTATCCAATCAGTTGAATGCCTTAAAAGGGGAAGTGATTTCAGCATTCAGAGAGAATTTCCCAGCTCCTCTTTGGACAGCCAATGTCTCCCAGAAACTCATCAGGGACCTTCTTTGGACTTTCATCAGAGCTCCTGGTTTGCAGCCTGCCTGTGGAACCTGGACTTGTGCACCCCCATGTGAGAGACTCATAAAATCTCATACTATTTACAGATCTCTCCTGTTGATTCTGTTTCCCTAGAGAACCCTGACTAATACACTCATGTCCATTTATTTCATATCATGTTTACCTGACTAATTTAAACTCTGGTTTTAGGAGTGTGTTTATAAAAGTACATAAATACGTTCTTTCTGAAGAACTCACTCTTTCTCTCTCATTTTAGATACAACACTGTTATTTTGGGAAAAATTTACTTATTTAGTCCCAATTGCTACAGATGGCATGTTAGCAAGCAAAATTGCTTTGGGGTCAAATGAACCTGAGTTCTGTCTCCCTCAGTGATTAGCTGTGAAACCTAGGGTATGTGGCTGAATTTCTCTAAGCCTTAGTCTTTGAAGCAGAGCCAATCATACTTTGCAGAGTTGTGGTGAGGATTCAATTAAATTAAAAGTGTGCAGAGTGAACGGTAGCTATCTTTCATATTGCTATTATATTCTCTAGCACATTCTTGTCATCATATTTTTTCTAAGGAAAACAACATCTAGTGCACAACAGAATATTAGCAGAGAGGACTTTTTCACTTATTTGAGACAGTTATCTTCTTGTGTTGTGTTTCACGGTTTCCTCTTGCATATTTTTTTTTTCTTTTGAGATCTTGAGATTTCTCTGGCTTCATTTCTATAAACAGAATCAAATTCTGACAGAAAATAAGAGCCCATGGGCACCTCAATGCTTCTCAGCACCACAGCACAAATCAGGAACTATTTCTGTTTAAACAAAATGTCCATGTTGACAAAGGCCTTGACGGATGGACATACTCAATGCTAACCTTGACTCTGGACTAGAAAAAGGAAAAAAATAATAAAATAAAGGTAATGTGGAGTTTGCTAGTCTTCATGTCTACTGTTGCAAAGAATCTGTGAATGTGGCTTTGCATGGGAAATGAAAAAAAATGAATATTTGATGTGAGTAAATACAAGCCTTTCAGTGATTTTCTGTTGCTCAAATTTCAGGCATGAATAATGCTGAAGGAATTTTATTACTTCCTTAGAGTATTTCTGTAGGTGAAAAGACACTACCTGGGGGAAAAAATGTTCTGGGTCACACGGATCATAAATACCAATATATCTACCCGAGAGCATAATAAAAGAGCTTTTTGGCTATGGAAGAACAAAACTAAAAATAGCTGTTTTTCTGACGATGAGCAAGGGAAGAGACAAGGTCTAATGCATTATAATGATAACCTACTTCTACATTTGTCACTCATGCTTTCTATTGAGTGCTCAGTGATGAGAAGCCCCATCCTTTCCCCTTGGGACAAACTTATAATTACACGCCAAGGATCTCCATTTCAACAGCACCTTTTATTTTAAGATCTCAGGGTACTTCAGAAACATTAATCAGTCACACCTCTAAAGCTCTATTTAACATGTGCACTTTAAATGGGAACTAATCAAGAAAGACCATATATGACTTGTTAGAGGCCAAACTGAAAACAGAATTTGTCTTTCACACTATCCTTGTTATTTTTACTTAAAGTAACTTTGTTTTTAGGATTATGACATAATAAACACAGCCTTTTGATACAATCTAGTTTTAATCAAACTGACACCCATTTTGAAAGGTCCAAGTATGGAATTTATAAGGGTTAATCAAAGGAAGGAGGTTGATAGCACTTAACTTAAAAGAGCCACAAAAGGAAGAATCTGTGGGGAAGAGCTAGACTGGGAGGTGGTAGGGGGTGGCAGGCCAGGGGTTAAGCGAGTGTCCAATTCTTTGTGACCTTTAACCCTATAATGGGAACAGGCTGGATTCCTGAGTCAAGCCACATGAAGTGATGTCCTGTGCCTGCTCACATGTCTCTCTGGACAATATATGGATCACATTTCTGGCCATTTTTTTGTGTGTGAATATGGTCTCACGTGCACATGAGAAAAGATCCCTGGCGTCCCGCCCATACACAAGATCTGCAAATGTATCTGGAGCTTCAAAGATAAATAGACATGAAACTTGACCTTCTACAGGGATAAAACGTATGGGGAAGCAGGGCACCCGAGACAAAATTTATTGGGTTTATTCTTTCTATTGTACAATTTTCCTCCAAGTCAGACACAGATAAAGTAAAGTGCATCAGAAAAAGCATATTTACCTCATATTTTCTTTCCTGTGTACAGTCACATACATTTCGTAGACTCTCCCTTGGGGAATGGCCCCAGCGGGAATCAGCAAGCTTACTCCTGAATAGAGAAAAGCAGTCACATAAGACCTATGAATCAGACTAAAGAAACTTCCAGAGAATGCCTTTGCAGCACATAAAGAGGGAATGAGATATTGTGACCATGTAATAACCACAGCTGCTTCTTTTTCTCCAAACGCATGTGAGTATTCATAGCTACCCTGCTTATCTTTCTTACTGGCCTTATTTGTTACCACAGCTTCCTCTGAACTCTCATGGAATTACTTAAAGAAATGATGTAGTTTGTAAAATTCTTGTTTTATTTAAAGAATTGACAGATGGTTCCACCGTTGTTTTCCTTGTAAAATGGGAAAACCAACAACTGCTCTTAAAATTTCAAACAGCTGTAATGATGCATCTTTTCTAATTAAAAAAAAATCCCCACAAGATTGAAAGTTGGGGAAATGCTAACTTAAGCAATATCAAACACATCTATTTCTGAAATATCTGGTTAGCACCAGTGTTTAGTACAAAACAGAATAGTAGTTGGTGAAGAAATTCCTTCCTCATACATAACTCTGGAAAGTGAACGATGACTGTTAGTTTTAGTAACATCAAGTCAAAGCGCTTCTCCTTAGTTGCTAAATGGGACCATTTTGTAGGGCTATTGGATTAAGCTGTGTTCCAAGCTAACTGTGCCTAAAGCTGTGTTTCTCAAACTTAAGCTTACATCAGAACCACCTGTGAGTGTTAAGACACAGATTCCTGCACTCTATCCCCAGAGTTTCTGATTAAGAAGGTCTGGGAGGGGGCCAGAAACTTTGTAGTTGAAACAAGTGGCCAGGTGATGCCAATGACGGTGGTCTGGGGGTCAAGCTACAAGAACCACTGACCACCATTGCAGCAGCATCACAAAGAGTGACTTGGGATGGGCAGCACTCCAAAGATGTTTGGCTCCATCATTTTATTCCAAATAAATTCAGTTTAATTCAGATCCATAAAAACTCATGGGAAATAAACAAACAAAAAACTCATAGTGCATCATTTCTAAGCCCTGCACAGTGTTTGGTAGTGTTGTTAATACCAAGAGGTAAAAGATAAGTGATCTTGTCTTTGAGTAGCTTATACTTTAATTAACAAGAAAACTGAATATGCCAAATGAGCATTGGACAGTAAGAAAACTTGCCTGACAGTGTTGGAAAGTTTTAAGAATAAAGAACGGAGAGTTAAAAAGGAGGAGTTATCCCAAAGTTTTTGCATAACTGGATGAAAATGTTGATCATTACATTCTTGAGAAGAGAAGTGACATGAGAGCAGTGGTGGTGTGGGAAGTGTAATTATCACCAGTGTACACAATGGTTTGTCAAGAGTGGAAGCAGGAAGACCATGCAAGATGCTACCAAGCCCCAATATTTTTATGTTTTTAAAGGGGACAACTGTGTATTTCATGTTTGTTATGAGGATAAAAGAGAATTATGTATGCAAAGTAACAAGAATAAGGCCTGCCACCTATTAGGTGACTATTGTTGCTCTTTTAAATTAAATAGTGTAAGTAAATCACTATTGCCTAGTACATAGCAAGTACATAAAACAAATTAGCTCCCTCCCTCCCATTTAAGAAGTCTTGATAACAATTCACACAAGAAACAGTGACAGGTGTAGAAATGAGAAGGAAAGGCAGAAGCCAATGACTATCCTGGAAAAAAACCGTCTTTGTTTCAAGCAATAAACAAATAGTATATTTTGATCTATCCATTTGATGTACTCTTATAAAGATATTTAAGTATCTTGTAAAGATCATGCAATATCATGAGAATTAATGAGGCAATGGTAAAAATGTATTTTACATAAAAAATGACCTCAACTATATAAAATGTATAGAAAAAACAGGAAAATGATTTTCCATTAAATATCTCAATTTTATTAAAAGATACTTTTAAAAGTATGGGTGGGGTGAAAGATTGCCAAGGCATTGAAACGGGGCCTGAATAAGAGGAAAGAAGGATCAAAGACAACTTCAGATTCAGGCTGGAAGACCAATTGGTCTGTAAATTACTTGGCTTTACATATATTATTTTTATTTATTTTATTTTTAAAGAAGCTTTAGATTACATACATTTTACATATATTATATTATTTTCTTATGCTACTTGAAGACTTTTGGTCAAATTACTTCTCATTACTGTATTGACAAAATACTCACAGTTTTCTTCAAAAGAGTTAAGGTGGCTTCACAGAGGAAGCCATTATCCCTCTCATGACCAATGGTTCCAAACCCATTACTATTACTGATTAATGAATAGCAAACTTTATAATCAAACATTATCACTCACTAACTTAAGTTCACTCTTTAAGAGATTTCTGAGGCCTCTTACCTAGAGTCAGATAAACAAAATAACAAACAAAGCTAAATAATACCATGAAAGAACACGTAATGAAGTCTGATTTTAGGTAGCTATATCAGAGGTAGGAGTGAATGGCTTGAAGTTGAAAACTGTAATAAAGAGTTAATAAACAAAGATTTGCTGTCTATTATGATGTCCCCTGATCATCTAAAAATTAGTATTCTGCAGTGCTTCCTGTAATAAATTGGAACTGAACAAACTAATGTTTTCTAATTAATTTGTCCTTTTAAAGCATGATGACTACGGTGAGAGCTTCTGGCTTGATGTTGCCTTCTGAGGCTCTATTAAAAAGAAGGTCAATGACAACTCTAAATTATACTTCAGCAGAAAGTTGTAAATATAATTTTTCCAGAGAATATGTTTTCAGAGTTTGTTGGGGAAGATAAATGATTTTGTTGATTTTTTCTGAAGTAATATTTGGTTTACATTGAAAGCAGGTTTGGGTTAGACAGCCTACATTGAACTTTTCAGACTTAATAAAAACAAACTAACAACAAAAGATTGAGGTACAAAAATATGTTTTCAAGCTGCATCTCTGCAATTTAAACTTTTAGTAATTACCTGAATTGGGAACAATAAGGTGGCCCCCAAGGGAATTGAAGGTGCCAAATGCGGTACAGGATGGGTCTGTCTGCCTTGCTAGACTCTGATTCTTCAGGTTGACTGCCTCATTCTCCAATAAGGATTGGGTCATCTGAGGGGACAGCTTGGATGTAAACTCAGAGAGGTCATCCTGTGGGGTGACTGCACCTGAGGTGTTGTACACTTTGATTTTCAGGTTAGGCAGTGGATCCAGAATTGGAGAGTTGGTCATTGGGATTTTGTCAGAGACATCATGCAAGGCATAAACAGGTCCTCGGTACATGGCCGCAGCTGAGGTAAGGTCTGGGGGCACTGCCAGGAGATCTGAGTCAAAAAGAGAAAGGAATTCCATTCAGGCAACATACATGATTCAGACTCCCTGACACTTTCTGAGCCAAAAGCACGGCAACTCAGCTAATAGTTGGGCTGTATGCACTCTAAGGTTCTGCTGAAAGCAAGGCAATTAGAGAAATAGGATCCATTTTATTATGGGTTACAAATAAGTAGCCAAGGTCACTCTATATTTTGCCATGACATCTATGCATTAATCCTAAGGTATTTAGCTATTTCAACAGATTGAACCTGTAGACAATGGGCCCCACTAGGTGACTACAAGGTAATCGTTTCCCTTCTCTATACTAGATGTGGGTTCATCTATAAACCACTGTGTTCACAGCAATACAAGATGTTTTGTCAAACAGAAAAAAAGGAGACCCAAGAAATCAATGAATCAATCAATCAGTTATCTTTTAAAAAGCTGAAGGAGAAGTGACAAGGCAAGATTACAAACACAATCTGCCTTGGGAAAAAAAAAAAAAAGATTTGTGCACCTTGTCAATTCTACTTTGTTATATGAATGGAATTAATACAGTAAAGAACAAAACAGTCCAAAATCCCTGCCTTCATGGAGGCTGCCTTCTAGCTAAACGGGATGACCTGAATTTCACTGGTTTTGAAGCCATGCAGGGAGACTGCTTACTTGCATATACAGAGGAGGAGGACTTGGAATGCCAACTGACCTTGCCTGGCTGCCTTAATGTTTACAGGCTGAAAACCTCCATTGAGTGCTGAAGAGTCAATAATATCCGATTCAAAGTCACGATGATTCTTACGATACACAAACAGGGCCACAGCTACAGAAATTGCCAGGCAAACGATCACGGCTATCACAATGCCAACATAGAGTGCAACATCGTCGGAATCAGGAGCAGCTGGAGGGGAAGAATGAAACATTGGACCAACTGGTTAGAGAAATTTCCCACAATACACATACACATTGCTATAATTTTTTCAGACAGTTATTGCCTTTTTTATAGGTTAATTTCAAATCTATTTCAAAAGCTATATAAAACGACTGTGGCCTTTCAGTGGAAAAGTATCTCTGATTTCTTTTCCTTTCTCACTCTGCATCTATCCACCCACTCATCTATCTTATAATTGGGCAGCATAACAGACCATTTATTATAGGCCTATAAAGAAACTGGAGCTAAAACCATCCCAACCCACAGGAAAAAATTTTTTTCAGGTGGAAAAGTTTGAAAGGGGGTTTTGAGTTCACTGATAGTTCTTTAAAAAACATAAACATAAACACTCTGTTAGAAATATCTGGCATGTTCTGAATCTGTATATTTAATGAACCAGAATATTTTCCTAAGTATCATTCCAAGTCATAAAAATTACTTTCCATAGCACTCTTTTCACTTTCCCCTAAATCAGTGGAGGGGTGGTTGGGAATGGTGTAACTAAGCAAAGCAAATATTAGGAGCAAACAGTTGGATCTGAAAGGTGTGCCTTCAGAAGATCCATATGTGGGAAGCAGAGATTAATGCCGATAACTGTCTCAAAGTCTCAGATTTTTTGATACAGATGCAGTATTACCTCTGAGAACCCTGAGCATCTCATGGTTTCCGGTCAGATATTTTACATTTGTGCTACTCATTACTGGAGTAAAATAGAGCTCTGGGTGCACCAAAAGATACAGGCCTGGTTCTGTGATTAGAAAGGTCAGATTGCACCAGAGGGCAATTAAGCATGTGACCAACACACTGTAGCATTCACGAAGAGTTTGTTTCTAGGTCAAGTAAGAATAGACTTCCCATAAATGTTGAGATGATGCCTTGGTGACACAGGACATGTACTGATTCAACTGGAAAAGGTGACATCAGCTGATAATTAACATAAGGCAAATAAACAAAAATAAACTTTTGCTGAAACCCACTGACATCTTTAAGTCTTCATTTTCAGTTTTCTGTGACCCACAAAAAATATTGAGCAAAGTTAACCAAGGCTGCTCCTCTCACTGTAAAACAGCTTGGTACTTCAAGTTTTCAAGAACATCTTAAAATTCTTCAGGCCGATTTTATATACATGTGCATTTTGGGGGAGAGATTTTTTAGATTCCTAGTGATCATGTTACCTCCTAGAAGTTGAGGCACAACTTTTCTCTCCAAGAGTCACAACCACATGGTTTACATGGTGTAATAACTCATCATGTAGACTGCCAATGGCTCATGCAATAACCCACACTCTCGTGTCATGGAATCCTTGCTTGGCTGTATAAAGGATTCCCTATTGGACAGCACTTCATTTCTTTTTGCATTTTGTGTTTGTTTTGTATGTGAAAGGATTTTTTTTTTCTTTTTATAACTATTGCCTTCCTCAAGTTTCCAGAACATTCACTTTCTCATAAATCAAATCAACACTGACAGATATTCTCAGAAACCCAGTGATGCCCCAAATACTCTGGGTTGTGGGACACAGCTTTTCAAAGTTCTGACTTCACCTCTGCAGTTGGGTTTTATTTGAGGCCCTGCAACAGGATTCTGAACTCTGGTCAGAATATTCTGTCAAGATTCTTAATGTTTTCCTTTACCAATCTATAATTACTTATTCAACATTTATGATTTCTAATTCAGTAGATCAACATTGTCTCAACCTTCACTTTTTAGCATTTGATCCCTGCCCTTTTTCTGTATCAGCATATTTCATGATATGTTTTGTTAGTTACTGGGACTCAAGCTTTGAATGACAGACTGATGGACTTTAAAACTGGCAGAGACTTGAAATGACCCTTTCTTCTCTTCAGCAGTGAAAATCTAATTTGTTTTTCATGTTAGAAGATATTAGACTCCCGTTTCCTGTGTGTACATCTGTGATCCAAAGAAAGGTAAACCTAAACTGGGGAATAACACTAAATGATTATTCAGCAACATAAAAACCAAACATCAGACTTACAAGAAAATCCATATTCATTCTGTGTTCTCTGTTCAGTTGAAATAGGATAAATGAAACCTTGAAAAGAAAAAAAAATAAACAAAAATGGAAACAAAATCAAATTAATGAGGGAAACAAATGGGAAGCATGAAAAATGGTTTAATTAAAAGAAAAGGAAAAGAAACCTATGGTCCTTTAAAATTCTGATTCAGTGCAGAATTATGATTTTGCATCTTCTGTCTGCTCTGAAGCCTCTCTAAGAATTAATAAGAAGGCAGATTGAATTTCAGAGCAAAAACTGGTCTCGAGTCACTAACTTTGGAGTGCTTAAAGTCTTTCTTTTATTGAGCATAAACTCTAATGGATCTAATTTATTTCAGACATCAAGGGTCATTAGCATAGGGAAAATCCTTTTTCCTTATCTTTGCCATATGCTTTAATTCCCAGGACATATTCAGTAAGGCTCTAAACAGTTTTTTTTTCCCTTTCTTATTTAATCATAACAGCTTGCTCTTGGCTTAATAGAAGGAAAGATGACCTGTCGTCATTGGTCAAAGGTTAAGTACCTATTTTCTCAGCAGAAGCTGAGACCACCCCCCTTCACTTCACCTCAAACTCACTTTTTTGAGTTTCTGTTTTTTTTTTGTTTTTTTTTTTTTATCCCTCGCCCCCTTCATTTAATAGGAATCCAATAGATATTGACCAGGGACTGAGCAGCTTGTCAATGAAATGGAAACTGGATGCTTTTTATTTGAAATCATTTGAAAATCAATAGGGCCTAGAGGTTATAAGGTTATTTATTTTAGCGCTTCAGAGTGTAAATTGGGCAAAACAAAAACCTCATCTCAACTATAAATGCAGAAATAACACTAGAAGTTTTATTTTTCTTTCTTTTTAGTGTATTCCAAAGTGGAAAACAAATAACAACAACAATAAAAATGAGAAATGAAGAAGGTTGGGGAAAACATCCGAAAAATGTGGAACACACACTTTTTGAAGTGAAAATTCTATGGAAACTTTTAAATATAACATATAACTGGCATCCATAGTTTCCTAAGATATCCTGCAACATATGATTTCCCAAACATATTCTGCAACATACGAATTACTCAAATTACGTATCACTGACTGGATTAATCAAATGGAGATGAACAAGAAACTTAAATTAAGCCTCCTTAGTAATATGCAAAGGCAAAAATACAGGGAAACTGCAAGGAACACAATTAATTGGTTCAAAATTAAAGGTCTGTAAAGCTTTGCTATTAAAAGCAACTCTAAATTGTGCCTCAGGTAGCTCATCTGTAGTTTGCAGAACACTCGGTTTTTACAAGCTATTTACCTATTTTTGTGAACTAATTCTGGAGAAATATGCAGTGCTACCTTAATGAAAGAGAGGTTTGCTGTAGCACAGACAGGTTTGCTCTGAATTAATTTTTAATGCTTTATTTTAGAGCAATGATTGCAACCTCCTATTCAGTTTTATAAATATTATATTCCTTATTCCAGTTGTCTGGGTCCATGTATTAGGTTTGATTTTCATTTTTAAACACCCCTGTCTCGTAATAACCTTTTTTCCATTTGTATTCTGTGAACTCAATAAAAGGACATCTAGGACATATACAGACGCTAGGGAAAACATTATTTGTTTTTGAAACCCAAAGCCTTAAGACAAAACAAGTTCGTTGCTATTAAAGGATACCAGAAATCATTTGGGTCGGGGGTGGGGGTGGGTGTGGGGATAGGGTGATTTAAGTTGAGAGATTTCACAAGGCTAGGAAATGAGTGGAAAATAGGATATTTGGGGATATTCTAATGTTCACCCTGAAATGTTTGGCAAGTTTCAGCACAGGCCTGCTTGAATAACCAGAGCAAACAGCTGTATCTTAAAAAAGAAGAAACCTATTTCTATTTCTAGAGAGAAATAACATGGTATGAAATTTCTCCCTGGGAAGCGGTTCTGGGTTTTCCGGTTTCTTTCTCTCCTCCCAAAAGAATTCCTTTTCTTGACAGGCAGACCATGGAACAATAGAAAACAACTTTGTAATTTTGATTTTAATTTTGTTTTTTTTCCCTGAATTTAGGTAGATCTGGACAATTCAATACATAGTTTTGCATCTTGTGGTATTTTTCTGAGCCTTACCTTCCAGGCACAGGACTGGAATTCATTCATTCATTCATTCATTCATTCAACAAATACCTTGAACTTCATCATGTGCTGGGTTCTATTTAGGCACTGAGGGGTGGAAGGAGTGGGGAGAAGATACAGAGACAACAGGATGGGAAAAGCTCCTGCTTTCAGGGAGCCTGCATTCTAGTTCAAAAGACAACAAGCAAGTAAACCAAATAATAAATAATTTCAAATACTGGAAAAAGATCTTGGAAAACATAAAAACAAAAAGGAATGTGATGGGTGAAACGGGCATGGCCACCCTGATCTGACAAGATGAAATCTGAATTGAAACTTAACAATAAGGAAGAATCAGTCAAGCAAAAATCAGAAGGGAGCAGTGTTCCAGGAGGAAGGGCCAGTAAATGCGAAAGTCCTGAAGTAAAAACAGAGGAGCTGGAGCCTAGTGAGCAAATGGAGAGAGGTGTGGAGTTGGGGTCAAAGAACCAGCCAGATCACATAGGCCTGGTGGTCCAGGATCAGGCGCTTTGACTTTATTCTAAGTGAAATGCAAATTCTGTGATTGAATGCAATTTTGAAAAGATCACTTAGTTTCTCTAGGGATAATGGACAGCGGGGAGAACAAAGTGATTGCATTTTATGGATGGTTTCTGTAACATATGGCTTTGGAGATGTCCATCGGTTTATCAATATATTTGATAAAGTGCATTTGAGGTTACTCTAAAATAAAATAAAATATTAAAAATAAAAGTATCACTATCATTATTCACAGCCAATTAGGATAAAGTTAGCCAAACTTATTTTTCTACATGGGAAAGTTTAAAACAGACTAGTGTTAAGGGTACTCACCAATGGTTCAACATACCATTTTGTTCTGTTATTGAAACACTGATAAAGAGTTTGGAACACAACCTTGCAAAACTTTTTGCAACCCTTTCAAAACACTTCTGCAACCTGCAGCACTGAAACATCACTTGGGACATTGGGAATCAGAGGAGAAGGAGATTATTGCTCCATTCCCTAAGTGATAGGAACACAGAAGTACTTTAGAAGGTTTGTTTTTGTGCTTCTTCATCTGATCCATCTCTCATGGAACCACAGGGAACATTTCTTCAGCTAATGAGGTGACCCTGCTGAGAGTCACCTCTCAATAATGAAAAATTACGTCTTCAGTGGAACACAGTGCAAAAGAATTGTTTTTTTGTGTCATTATCAACAGCCTGGTTCCTAAGTTAGGGATTTCAGTTAACTTTCTCACTACGTGAAACTAAAGCAGGCTGAGAAAACACTAGTTGTTTGCCAAGGCAGTGGTGCACTGATTTTTTTCAGGCTCATAAATATCAGTTTGAACCCTAACTGCTGCTATTTCCTAGTTGTGAGAGTTTGGTTCAGCTACTTAACTTCTCTATATATCAGTTTTCTAATCTGTGTAAGGGGATAAGATACTTACTTCCATAGTTGTGGCAAAGATAAATGAGATTTGTAAAGTGTTGGCACACTGCAAGCAGCCAATAACCAACAACTACATCAATATTATTACGATGAACATGACTAAGGCACAGTGGTTGGTAAAGACATTAGGAAGCTGGGATATTAAGGGATTTTTTATTGGTAGGTCAGCAAAGCCTTATGATTTAATGAGGGAACTTAGGAAACGTGTTTGAGTTTCAGTTTCCCCAGTTATTACGGAGACATGGAACCCAATTTTTTTTTTCTGAGAAACACTGAGCAAGGCACTCTTTTGAATACTGTATATTCTTTTACCCACTCTTTTTAAGGACGTTTATGCCTGGCCCTTGTGGCTTCTGGCAAAGATATAGAGGCATGTTTCAGAAGTAAATTTTCTGGACCAGAGTGCAACATGATGCTGAAAGGATTTCTCAATTAGGGGAGGATGCATTTCTAAAGAGTGTGTTGGGAAATGGGGGAAGGCAGGTGTGTTTTTGGTTGTTGCGGCCTCAGCAATGCTACCTAGAGGAAGCCAACCCCAGAGCAAGGCTTCTGCTTTGCAAAGAGGGATGCTCATACCTTATTGCTTTTGGTATTTCTAAAGAAAATTTATTTTTTATATAAGGTCTTTTTCTGAGCAAGAGGAATAGGGATCATATGAAGTTTGATTGTAGAGAGAAACTTCAAGAAATTAAAGGCAAGAACAGTTTGAAAATGTGAGGAAAGGTAGGCTGTTTTAGCCAGTGAACTACTCCTTTTGCTAGAAAACCATCTCATCATTGGTCAAAATATCATTTTAAGAGGTCATGTAGTCCAACCTTCTTTCAGAATCCCAAAGGTGAGAAGTGCTATTTTCAAGTCACCCAAAGCATTGAGACTAAAATTTTGTTTCCAGTCTCCCCAGGAAAACTAATGCACAAGGTTTGCATTGTCCAGCTCTGGGGTGGCACCATTCACATTTGTACTTAGTGTAGATTTTGATTGTTAATATAATTTTCTGGCTGATGGTGGTAAAGCGATTTAAGGAAAGAGTGCCTTTTACTAATTTGCAAGGTCACCATTTAGACCTGGGTGGGGGGGGGTGCCCATATTTTCCAGCTGATGTCCAACTACTATAAAAGATCAGAGCCCATGCCCAACTATCATAAAAAGGAAGAGAGCTTTCCTTGGTTTGACACTGGTAGATAGTTAAGTCAAGTTATTCTTAAGTATATGGGGAATAGTTAGTAACTGTGTACTAATATGCCTTAGCATAACCTACTGAGTTTACATTTGGGAAATCTTAGGGACAATTCCATAAGCTATACATAAACATCTTTTTTCCCAATAAACAGTAACCGCTTTGATTTTTCTAGTCTTTATTTTTTTTCTTTCTATGTGATATGGATAACAGGTGATAGCCAAAAATGATCATGTTTTTAAGACTAAATGTATTTGATAAAGATAATATGTAGTTTTTGTCTCATAAGTAAAATTTTAAGAGAAAATATTATCAAGCAAATATGCTGCTGTGAGAAATACTGTAACCTCTAAACATCACTGGCCAGGTTTAAATTTCTCAAAATCATGTCTCTCACTCATTTGCAAAATTCCTGGATTTAGAGTTAAACTAGATCATTGAATAGAAGACTCTTCTATGCTAACCCCTTCATGTCTGTAGACTAAGAAGCCTGAGCCATAAATTGGTGAAATAACTTATCTAACATTATAAAGCTGGTGATGCAGCAAAGCAAGGGTTAGCTCTCAGCCCTCAGATGACAGCCCCACAGACTTTTTAAGTATTATCTGGGCATTAACTAGTAGATTAAATGAGGATACACAAGAAAATAATAGAAAAGGTCTTGATATGTTCATGGCTTAATTTGTAACTCAGTTATTGAATGAGGGAATGCTAATGATTTATATTATAGAATATATCTCCATTAGAAACATTATCATTGATATATATGAGAAAGCTAAAATAACCTAGGTAGATTTTCACACTTAAATGAAACGACAGCATCTTTTGTTTCACGTGTGCGACAAGCAGATAGAAGCAGCAAATCAAATATCATAAGAAAATCATTTTAAAGCAATGAAAGTTGACAAGCACTTGCATCCAGCAGCCAAGAGCCCCCATGAAAAAGGGGCTATAAACTCAGCAGATCTGCATTCATGTTTAGGCCCAGGCCCTTCTTTGCTGTGGGCTTTGGGTGCACTGTTTCAACTTTCTATGTCTCAATATCTTCTGCAAAATAGAGTTGCTGTTATGGGATTATCAAATCACTATTTGTAAGGTTACTTTATCTACTTTCTTGATACTAATAAAATTGAACTCAAGTCAATTTGTCTCAGCTTGGCCATGTCTAACACAGAAGGCTAGGTCTAATGCCAGCGCATTAGGTGGAAAGCAAGAGAATTAAAATTACATTGGGAATTCCTCTGAACTCCAATATAGACAATGCAGTAATGTTTATAGCCTCCAAAATTTGAGAACCACTGAGATAGCCTTAAGCAAACCCTAAAAGGCAAGTCCATATGAAGATTTCTGGAAATTAAAACTCTCTTAAATTAGTTATCATATCCCTAGCCAAAGGGGAGATAGGTGGAGTTTTACAAAGCATTCCTGTTTGCTATCAGGGGGTTACCCATTGCATTTCAAGATGGTGCTGCTTCTATGACCTTAATAAATGTACACAGATTTTATGATATTGTGAGGATTAAATAAAATAAGGAGAGTATTGATTCATATCTTATACAAAGATCAATATTTAAGTTATGCATATAATTCTATTGTAGTTTATTAAAGCATTATGTGTGTTCCAATACAGTGTATATTTGTAAATCACCAGGTTTTGATCCATATCTTACACAAAGGTTAATATGTAAGTTATGCATATAACTCTATTGTAGTTTATAACGGTATTATGTGTGTTCCAATACAGTGGATATTTTTAAATCACCAGGTTTTTGCTTAGTTTTAGTCATATTTATGATCCCATCATTGAGGAATCTAGGTTCCTAAAGGATTTTCCTGCTCCTTGACCTGGCTGCTTGGTCTTTCTTTTTGCCAGTGTAAACTAAGCCAAAATCTAGGATATTTCTCAACCAAATTACATTTCTTTTGATGCAAATGTTCTTACTGAAAACCCCAAGGGCCATTCAAAATACTCATGTCCAGATATTTTTTTCCTTTTTTAGTAGGTTTTTTTAACAAGCAATCCCATCAGGACTGCACTAATGATGTCAAAGGTCAGGCCTGTCAAAGACAACCACGGTCATTTGTTACAATTTGCCTCTCTTCTGAGGGTTTATTTATTGACAGGGGCTTAAAGAACTGCAAACAAATAAATACATAAATTCTAGGATACAACAACAAAAATTGAAAAGCACATCTGCTTATCATTGATGTCAGTCATCTAAATTGCCGTGGTAATTTGCAGCCTTCAGAGGACAGTTGGCCTTGCCTCACTAAGCTGTCCATAGGTCTGTTCTAACAGTAAGTGCGCCCTTTCTAAAATGAATTGCAGGTAATCAGCACTTCAGGTGGTATGGGAGCCTTATCTTATGACTCACAGTAAGTAAAAAATAAATGCCCGAAATGTAACTCAAGAGTTGAGTAAAATTAAAGCCCTATCTCACCTGCCTGAGTGTTTTCATTAGTAGACTGCATCTCCATCGATGTTTTTTAAAAAGAAGAATAAACCATTGTGGTGGTTTGAAGCTGTATGTACCCCCACAAAAACATGTTCTTAAATCTAATCCACTTATGTGAGTGTAAACCCATTGTAAGTAGGACCTTTTGATGAGGCAACTTCAGTTAAGGTGTGACCCACCTCATTCAGGATGGGTCTGGAGTCCTTTATAAACAGAATGCATATGGAAAGAGAGAGCAAGAAAGCCACAGGCAGAGCAGCCAGAAGCTAACATTGGCGGAACCCAGAGACACTGCCATGTGACAGACTAAGGACCACGGACCGTGGCAGCCAGCCCTAGAAGCCTCTGTCCTCGGGGAGAAAGCATTGCCTTGATGATGCCTTGATTTGGACTTTTTCCATGCCTCAAACAGTAAGCTAATAAATTCCTGGCGTTTAAACCAAACTATTTCATCGTATTTGCTTGAGCAACCTGGGAAACTAAAACAATCCATTAAATCTAAAGTCAACTATATTATAATCCTTCAATGGAAATAACGTCATCTGATAGAAAAAAAGTGAAATGACCAGAGTCTTGAAGTAAAGAGGCCAGTTTCTAGCATACATTACCCTATTTTCTGTGTTTTTAGGCAGAAAGAAAAGTTAAACTAATAGCCTGGACCCAGACCAACATGACCTTGAGGGAGTCCATGTTCCACTGGGGTTGTGTGCATGGTAGAACCTTTCTTGATACCCTTAGAGTTTCCTGCCCATTCTGAGCTGAAGATCTTGCATTTGTGTCCTTACACTAATCTGTTTGGGGGCCTCCACAGTTGCTCATCAGGTTTCTGTGGGCTAAAGTTTCTAACCACATCCCTGCTTTCAAAAGCAGGAACAGGTTTACCAGAAAGGAAAAAAAAAAGAAAAGAAAAGAAAACTGCATTGATTAAACCGGAGACTGTGGATCACTGTGATGGGTGGGTAGTCCATACACAGAATATTTATTTGCCAGCTAGGACACTGCCCATATCAAGAACTACCCAAACACTGCTATGGCATCAACTTCTTCCAAAATACAGAAAACAACAACAACAAAAAAACCACGACTGTCTAACTCTCCCAACTATGCTTTCCTATCAAACTGCTGTGTTGACAAGAATTTCTCTGGGCTGACTAGCACCTTCTAAAACCACAGGAGGTTATAAACACATCATTCTTAAGTCAAGAAATGACTATTTGTAAGGTAAATTATTTCCCCATATCAAATCCACCTGGGATTATGGGGGCCCCGGTATTCAGTGTGTCCACACCACAATTACACACAGAGAGTTCTGCCACTTCCTCTGCACGTGAAAATTAATGGAAGAGCTGTGTGACATGTAAATTTTTTAATGAGTAGAAAGTGCTAAATTTGCAGAATGCATAACATTTTAATTTCCCAAAGTCAGGAAGTTCACCGACGCAGACACAACTCCAGGCGGTTCTTGTTCGTAAATTGTGACTTTTAATTTGTCTAGTATGGCATAAATCCTCTTCAGCAAGAAAGAGTCATTCTAAATTCATACTTGAACTGTTACATATCCCTACATGGGATTCCAATCTTCATATGGGATCAAAAACTAAACACAAGAATAGTTGCAGGAATACAACAAACTAATAGAATGTATTCACAAACATATATAAAACCTCATTTCTGTAACAAGCCGTATATATATTTATATTTTTTGAATTACTATTTTCAAAACGAAGAGAGAAGAATAAATGAAAATATTGTAATGATAACCATGCCCAAAGTAATTTTACTACAAATTCATTATAAAGATCATGAAAGTTGAAAGTTATCAGGTCTTAATCATACAATTGTATTTCTTTTTTTTTTTTTTAAAGATTTATTTATTTTTTTTATTTATCCCCCCCCTTGCTGCTTGTGCTGCTGTGTCCATTCGCTGCATGTCTTCTCTGTGTCTGCTTATCTCCCCCTTGCTGTGAGGTCTTGCCGCATCAGCCCATGGCGCCGTGCGAGCTGGCCTGCCCTCACAAGGAGGCGCGGAGGCGCCGGGAAGCGTAGCCGGGGCCTCTCATATGGTAAACGGGTGCTCTATCCATTGCGCCACACCCGCTTCCTGCCGTGAGGTTGCTGCATCAGCCCACTGCACCGCTCAGGCCGGCATGCCCCCACAAGGAGGCCTCGGGACGCGAACCTGGGCCTCCCATATGGTAAACGGGGGCTCTATCCACTGAGCCACACCCGCTTCCCATACAATTGTATTTCAACATAAAAGGTAAATATGCTTATTGGCCTAAGAGTTTTTTTGTATCTCTCTCTCTCCTCCCCACTCTCCCTTACTTGAGTCTCAGTGAAACCCTTACACGTAAATCCTATTTCTACTCTTTCTTCAAAGTCTGGTGCAAAATCAAGGGCTACTTTAATATCATTCTAGGGATAATATAAATAAACCTTAATATTTTAATGGTTAGATAACTTTCCACTACTGCTTTCCAAATAAGATATACTACTCTGTGCTATTGTTAAGTAAAAACAGTGTAACGAGTTATTAATGCACAGTCCTTTCTCACATTAAACATAGCAGACATGTGCTTTTTAGTTATTTTCAATAGTGACAAACAATCCAAGTCATCTATACTTTCTTGTTCAATGCAATCCATGTAATTTAGCATGCCTATGGCCTCCAGCTTTTAAAACATTTATTTAAAAACTAATAATGTGCTTATAACCAAATATGTCCAGATTCTTTCTGGGACATTAAGTGACTCTGATGGCTTCTCATTACTCTTAAATAATGCATTCTAATGAAATAGCACCAAATTCTAGAAGTGCTGAAAGTCATTTGAAGGCACCTAGGCAGTGTCTCCACTGTTGGAATTACTTTTTCAGGGCAATGAATATATATCTGTATCTGGGATATAGATGATAGACAGACAGATAGATAGATAGATAGATAGATAGATAGATAGAGACAGAATACACTAAGTATGAACTAAATGTGTATGCAATGGAAAGTTCAGTGCAGCTTCCAAAATTATGTAAAGACCATGGCCTGGTCTCAAAAATGAAATTTACACAATCACATAATGCATTCAATTTATTGAACAATCTAAGTATGGTTGCAAGGACAGAGTGATAAAGCAAACTATTAATTCAGCTCAAAATCCCCATGTCTTCAAAGCACTTGGTTTGCTGGCTGTAAGTAACTCTTGCCACCCAGGGTTTTATGCAAGTCTTTTATGCAAATACTTTTTTGGTAATCTAATTTGAGTCAACATGACCAAATTCCCAGGATAAGTCAGTGTTATAACTTTATCTCAAATCCAGAGACCCCTGCTTCCATGTCTATGCTGTTGTTCTAGCCTATAGCAACATTCTTATTTGAAGTCATTTTACAATTATAAACATAATGGAATATTAAGCATAAATAACGTAAAGAGTAGAAAGCATATAGAAAAAGAAAAAATTATTTGTAATTTCACTAGCCTATAAAATAGAAAATTTTCCTTCATCCTTTTCCCAAGCTTATTTTTACATACTTATAATCAAATGCATATATAAATCCACATTCTGCTTTTCTATGTCGAACCATTACAAATATTTTAGAGTTCTTATGATATTCCATTTTATGGAAATACCATCTCTTACTTAACGATTACTCTAAAGAATATGAACATATTTGGCATATATCTTTTCCAGTATGCATAGTAATTACTTAAAATTTATTCACTTAAGTAGGATTACTGGGTCAAAGGATATGAATAATTATAAAGATCTTGACTTACACTGTTGAATTCCTTCCTTAAATAATTGTAAAACTTTGTATTCCCATTAGCAAAATACAAGAGTTTCTACTTCAGAACACATTTGCTAACATTTTGCATTATTATATTTAAAAATATTCAGTAATTTTGTAAGTAATGTTAATCAAAGTATTTTGGTTAAAATTTTTACTTGGCATTGAGGAAAAGCCTGGATTTCTAAGACGTTTTACACAAAGATCTATAAGCAGAATAAACAATTTAGAAGACCATTTGATTAATTATTTAATAGGAAATTAAATGTTCTAAAAATTGTAAGGTCTAAGAAAAGAAAAAATCTAAATTAGAACTATAAGTAGAAACAATCTCTAGTATATGTTACTTTGGGATAATGAGAAATGGAATTGAATTAAGACTGGTCTATTCAGATAGTCAAAGCCATCAACTGTACATTTTTAATAAAATTCAATAATATTGTAAGTTTTGTTTCTTAAATTTCAATATTTTTCTATAACTATGATTTAAGTATGTCTCCTGTAAACAGTATAAAACTTGATTTTCCCCACAATTTGGGATCTCTTTCCTTTAACGGGGGCATTTAACTCATTTACATTATTATGATCTCTGTTGTATTTAGGTTTATTTCTACTTTCCTATCATTTTAATTTACCATATTGTTTGCTTGTTTCTTTCTTCCGTCTTTCCTGTCTTCTTTAGGAATAAGTTCTTTTTCCTCCCCTAAAAAAGTCTTATTTTGAATTTATGCACTCAACTTTTGTGTGTGTGGTCAGCCTTAACATTTTATCTGTAACATTTGAATATCATAAAGCCTAATGCAAGTAGTATTACCTTTGTGTTCCTAAACAATATATGGAAGTTAGAAAAATTTAAGTTAGTTCACAACCTCTCATATTTGAGTACTTGTCAACGTTTTCTGCAATGCCATCTTATTTTCACCTGACCCTGAAATGAGATTCAGTTAGTCTCATTTTTTAAAGAGTCAATTATTACTTTACATTTTTTAGTCATTTATTCAGTAAGGGTCTGTGAATAATAAACCCTTCCTGTCTTGCTTGCCTAAAAATCTTTTTAATTTGCTCTCTTAAGTAAAGAAAAGTTTGATTTTCTCATTCTATCCCACATGTGTTTTAACATCCCATTTACATAATCTCTCACAATATCTTTATTCCCTATAATGTGTGAAATTTTATGAGAGCTATGTTGCAGCTTACTAATTTTCTCTTTAGCTTTCTCTAAAGCTAAGTCTGATCTGACTTTTAATCTTCCATTGAGTTTTTTGTTTATTTGTGTTTTTTATTGTTTGCATTGAGTTTTAAATTTAATTATGTTCTACATTTCTAGACATTCCATTTGATTTTTTCACAAATTTTCCTGTTCTTCCATTTTTGTTTATATTCCTTTTAAAATATGGATTGTCTTTTTTCTTATTCTTATTTTATAGTCTCATTCAGTCCGTTTGATGAGCCCTCCTTATTAGAGTGCTTATTTACCGATTTATTATGTTTGCTGACTCTCCCTGACAGTGGACAGTTCCCTTGGATGTCTTTTGTATTTTACTTTCCTTTTCAGGAAGTAATTTTGTATTGTCAGCTCCTCTCAGAAGTGGGCTATTTTTGTCATAGAGCAATGCACTTGGTTGTGGAAATAACCGTAGAGAGTGGCTTCCTGCTTGCTTCTGCTGGTGTCCCAGAAATTTTACTGATTATGTTAATTGTGCCTTCTTTGGTTTTTGCTCCATGCACAGTATCTTAGATGCCGTATCAGAGCTTGGTGTAGGATTGTGGTTTTAGTACAGATTTTAGTTAAGTGAAGATTTCCTTTTTCTCTTCTCCATCATGAATTTTCCTGTGCCTTCTCTGGGCTGGTGGGTGAACATTTTCTAGTTATTTTTTGTGGTAGGTACAGCCATTTATGAGTCCTTGCTTTATCCAGCATTCTTGCTTCCATCTCTCAGCCTCAGGCTTTTGCAAAGCCAGGACTGCTGTCTCTGTGCCAGCACTAAAACTCTAACTCCCTGTCCTGAGACCCTACATTTAATGTTGCTCTTGGCTACTCTGGTGTCCACTCACACAGTTACTCTAGCTTTGAATTCCCACTTTTGAGCTAATTAATGAATAAACATCAACACTAATATTTTCTATATATATCATATTGCATTGTTCCTAAGTAGCAATTTGGATTTTAAAGTATACTACATATATTATCTAAGTAACTCTGAATCTTACTCACATCTATTTTGAACTCTAAATTTCTCCTGGCTAGCAGTACAACTACATTTATACTAGAATCATTTTTATATACTTTTGAGTAGATTCAGAGGTTGTAATGCATACTAGTTCAATGAGAAGTTGGCTAGTTTTATTTTGAGATAATATCACATTATTACTGAAGGACTTTATTCATGCATTCAAGACACTAATTCTCCTAAAGAAAATAAATAGTAAATAATTCCTCAATGTCAATCCCAGTTTTCTGTCTACCTTTTCTATTTCCCATTCATTTTCATAATACAGAATTTGCCTGTTTGCAAATTTGGTAGTTTCACTATTACAAAACCTTCTGTTGTTCAAAATGAGGACCAAGGTTATTTCTTTGTAAGAATCTGGAAGCAATGCTATGCCAGAAACACCAACCCTACTGGTAAACAGAAAATATAGCTTTGACTGTAAAATACTATCATTTCACAGTGCAGCAATAATTCCATGGTTTTTATCACCGAGGAAATCAATAATAGTAGAGATGACAATTCTTTGTTGGATTAGAATAGATATAGGGGTGTAGATGAAAGAGTTTATTGACTTAGTAGGGACTGTTACTACAGTAAATCAGAGAGAAAGGAAAAGCTTTTTAACTGGTGTTGTAACCCAAACACAAAATGTTTCAGTCTAACAAGAGACTTGATAGAAATAAATGAACACAAACAAACAAACAAAACTCCTCTCCTGTGGCCTCATTCCACCTTCTGATTTACACATACACTTCAGTCCGTCATTATTGGCAAATACTCCATCACAAGGAAATGCACAAGAAATGATCTAGATGCCAAGGTGATGCTAAGCTATGAAAGTCTTATTTTGAGCTTTCTATGTTTGTATATGAAAAATCATAATTTAGAATGCACCATCTTTGTATAACTAATAAAAGATCCAGTGTGCCATTTGGCAGCATTATATTCCTTATTAAATAGATCACTTTGGGGATTTTTAAATATACATAACAGAAGCAGAAGGTAGTAAATCACCCAAAGTTGAAATATTACATTGAGAGAGGGAGAAAGTAAGAGAAAGACAGACACTCCAAATATTGATACTATACAATAACATGCATGCATTTGTTCAACAATAAAGGAAGAAAAATAAATGATAAAAATGTTAAAAAGAATAACATGTGTGGTATGTTGTTATTTTAACTTAAACTCAAACTTATGCCTAAAGGAACAAACCCTTCGTCTGTGGATGAATGGTTAGTAAAACAGCTGTATTCGTTTCATTCTTGAATTTCTGGTAAAAATTTAATGAGAAGCAATTCCCCAAATCATGACCAGAAACTCTGCTTTACACTCGGCAGCAGCCCAATCTCAAAGAATCCAACATGCCTTGGACATAATAATAAGAGGCCTCTCTGATTTTTATTCCGTGTTAACGACATGAATATTTATTTGCATTTTAAGTGGGGATTCTTTTTAAAGGCCTCCTTGTGTTTGAACTAAGAAAGGTAAATAGAAATTTATAAGTGTGGTGAAAATAAAATGATATTTTATTCTTAAGAGTCAAATACAAATGCTTCTACACAATGTATTTGGTTGCTTGTATTTTGAAAGCAAATTGTAATGTATGATGAGAAATGTCAACATTTGGCCACCATTGATTCATATCCAAAGACAGCACATTGTTTGATTCATTCATCTGGGTAGGTAAGCTTTCACAATAATTCTTAATAGCTTGACTCATGTTAATTTAAAGACATGATAAATTGTCTATATGTAAGGGGTCCTCAATAAAGGGCTAAGAGTTGGCAAGCATGTATATCAAACTACTGTTTCATTTAGAAAATCTAAGGAACAAAGCCATGAAAAATGGAGAATATTCAGCTTATAGCACCCACTACATTCTTGAGACAAAGTTTTGTGCCTATTTTAAAATTTAACATTATTTCCTTTACAGAAGCTAACTCATACCCACATAGTAATTAACACAAACCCAACACTTTCAAGGGACCATGAAGATATTCCCCCTAAACATTTTTGTAAATTAGTACATCTGCCTACAGGAATGTTTACTGCTCTTAAATATATTTTACATTTCAAGGACATTGGTTAGGACCAGTCATGGATTAGGAATAAAAACTTACTTTCTGGAAGTCATGTTTTGACTCTATGAGGAGTTCAGGGGGCATTTTGTACACGCTGATAAACCTGAGTAACGGTTCCATGGTCTGGAGAGAATGACAGCCCGTCCAAGGAAACGACTAAGTCACTCCTTGCTCACAGGAAAGCAATACTGTGCTTGCCATTTTTTAACTAGATAAATGTTAACTTGAAAATGATTCCCACTAGTTCTTGGGAGATGAGTTTTTTCCAATTTTGGAAGAAAGACTTAGGATGTTGCTATGTTATTATATTGTTATTGTTATTCAAAGAATTCTTTATTTCTAATATTCCCTTCAAATCACTTACTCTGCATGCAGAGCCCATCAGTGCAGTTCTTGGATTGCAAGACGAGGCCGTCACAGTCTTTGCCTCCATTCTTGGGGGCTGGAGCTGTGCACTCCCTCCTGCGCCAGTGTGTGCACTCGGTCCCACAGGTAGACCACTTGCTCCATGAGGTCCACCTGCCATCCACTGCCACAAAAAAACCCAGCATCAGATCAGAGGGAGAAGCAGCTTCTTGAGGGGAGAAAGAGGCAGAGCTCAAGTAGAAACAGAACAAAACCAAAAAAAAACTGAAGAAAATGGCCCATCTTGGGGCATCGCTTTCATTTCTACCACTGGGAAGTAGAGTGTGCTCTACCTGGTCTGGGCACTGTGAACTGTCCTTATAGGGTATGTAGCTGCTTCCTCACTGACAAAGCTAAGAGAAGCTTAATGGAACACACAGAAACCAAAATGGCTGCCAGGAGCTAAGTTCATGTCCCTGGTAAAAGTAGGTCATGGTGGTGCCTCTTTATCTATTAAAGAGGAAACTTCTAGGCTGTCACATTGAACATTATGGGGCTGCTGTTTAGATCCAAGATTCCTTCATGTGTAGCATCCATAGGTGGTAAAAGTAAACTTGTGTGGGAGGTAGGAGAAGTTTTGGTACAGTAGGGAAGAAATGTATCTATTTTGTTCATCCATCCATCCATCCATCCATCCATCCTTCCATCCATATTTCCATCTATCTATCCATCTATCCATTTTTCTATGTCTTATATACTGTTTTTAATATTATTTTTTATCCAGGCATCTTGACTCTGCTGATAACTTCTGCAATGCATTTTTGAAAAGACTATATTATTTTACATGTATTATTTGATGATTCCATTCCATTATTTAGTGATGTATCCATTCTTTATTTTTATTTTAAAAATAGTTTTTATATAGGTTTCTAATTTGGCTATAAAAATCGAGGTATTGGCCTTTCTCACTCAATCATTTAGAATTGACTTTCTTTAATGACAATAAGCTCAGATGTCTCTATTTTAAAAACTCAAAACTTAGATACAAATATGAAAAAATATATAGAAATTTCACTAAGGCCATACTTAAAAATACATCCTTTCAAGATTCTACCAGAAATAGGATAAACATGTTGAGTAAGAGTTGAAATTTTTTTAAATTTTTCCTGAAATACAAAAATATTTATGATAATCTAGAATTCAATGTAAAACATGCCAAGCATCATTTATTGAACATCTAAACCTGTTATACCTGCATATTGACAGAAATGATGTTAATTTAATAGTCTACACAGTTTGGGAAACCTATACTATTTCATATTCAAATTATTGTATAAATATATTATGCATAATATGTATAAAGATATAAACATGCTCACATGAAAAAATGATGAAAGCATTAATATTTCAATCATACAGAACTGGCTATATAAGCAATTTCCAGTTAGTTGAGTTAAGACATTTGCTTTGACCTACACCAACCCAAAGTACTGACACACACACACACACACACACACACACATACATACACACATACATTTCTATTTCAATGCAAATTGCTCAGTGCATTTTTAATTGTGGAAATCAACACTTAGATAAAGATGAAGGGGGCGGGGGAGAGTACAAGATAAAATACAGAAATTCTAAGCCAAGTGTCAAAATTTGTTCCATAAATAAATGCTCTAAAAAAATTCAGTGTGGGAGTGAGACTGTTTTGATACTTGGAAATCAACATTTGGGAATATAAGATGTATTATGTTTTTTTCTCTAGTTTATTTCTCCAACCCATCTCTGAGAATGGTTCTATTTAAATAAGAACAGAAGCCCTGAAACTCAGAAGAACTGCAACACCTACTCATCAGTTCATTGGACTCACCCAGGATAACTAACAAAAGAATGATGATGGACAACACCCATCCCAGGAAGCAGAGAGTGTCTGCAACTGCAAGCAATACAGTTCCATCCATCAGCCCCATGGGATATAAGCTCTCTCTCAATTGGAAACAGGGGGGGCATCACTATCCCCAAATCCTCAAGATGGAGGAATGAACACACATAAGGGGGTAATACAACTATGGACTAAGGTGGACTTATTATTCTAGCAATGGAAGAACTTGTATCATTGATATAAAGGCTATGGCCACCAGAGGTTCTGAGGGGAGGGAGAAGGAAGAATGGGTACAACATAGTGGCATTTTTGGGACACTGGAATTGTCCTGCATGACATTGCAATGACAGATACGGGCAATTATACAATTTGTCAAAACCTATAAAATTGTGCAGGGCAAAGTGTAAACTATAATGTAATCTATAGTCCTTGGCTAGTAACAATGCTTCAATATGTGTTCATCTATTGTAACAAATGTACCACAGTAATGAAAGATGTTGTTAATATAGGAAAGTGTAGGAGGGGGAGTGGGTGGGGTATATGGGAATACCCTATATTTTTGATGTAACATTTATGTAATCTAAAGCCTCTTTAAAATAAAAAAAAATGTTAAAAGCAGGAAAAAAGGTAAAAAAGAGAGGTAGAGGGGCTATATAGCTAAACAATGAAATTATCAATATTATAGCTACCCCAATGGAGTGTGGTAAATTTATGATTTATTTTTAAATAATTTTAGCTTAACATTGAGATATATTGTATAATTTCAAATTTCTATGTTTTTTTGTTTCATTTTTGGTTTTGGAAAATATTAACTTTAATTTACCTAGGAATAAGAGTTGGTGGCAATATGGCATAGTATGTGAGAGAAAGATGCTAAGAGGCAGAGGGATGCAATCTTGGTATAGATAAACAACATGTACTGATAATAAAGAGCTGACAGCATTATATTTTCAAAATCCATTAGTCCATGTGTCCAAAAGCTCTCCTTTCCTTCGAATTCATTCTAGAAGTTTTATTTGCCTTTGCCCAGAAACAGACACCAAATATCAAATATATTAGTACAAAACATTTTCTAAATTTCAGTTCCAATTAATTACCATGGTTTCCCAAAGATCAAGCGTTGCTTCTAAAATGTGTAGCTTTCATTGCTGCTCAAATCCCTTGAATTATGGAACCCACAATCTTGGCTCCAGCAGTTTTGTGGAATAACACAGTGCAGGTTAGGTTTTTGTTGTTTGAGCTCTCATTTTATACTGCTTTACATATTTGGGTAACAAAGTTAAGTTCTCTTATGGTGAAAAATACTTGATTCCCCAACAATGTAGATACTGAATGTTAGGATGGATTTAAATGATGCCTATCAGACATTCAAGAGTAAGGCTTTTATGCAAATATTCTCGCTGTCCTGATTTTGTGATAATCAGGGTAGGCTAAACATTCGCTATATTAGAAACCATGCATGTGTCCCCGGATGTAGTTTTTCTCCCTAGGTCTGGTTTTTAGAATGCTGGTGATAAACTAAGCCTGATTTATTATATGACCATCCTGTATGGGAAAAGACTGTAACTTTGGTCAACCTTAAGAGATATAGCAGGGGGACGGATGTGGCTTGGGTGGTTGGGTGTCCGTCTCCCATAGGAAGAGACCTGGGTTTGATTCCAGGAACCTCCCGGTAAAAATTAAAAAAAAAAAAAAATATAGAAGGCACATGGGC
>JAQZBX010001023.1:0-83484 GCA_029593785.1 Cabassous unicinctus | reverse complement strand
CTCCACATGTGTAACTCACTTTCACTGGAAGCCCCAGGAACCTAACCTGGAACCCTCCATATGGTAGACAGGAGCCCAATCGCTTGAGCCACATCCTCTTCCTTGGAATTGATTTTTGATTATGGTGAGAGATTTTGATTATGGTGAGAGAATGGTGGTCACAATTCAGTTCTTTCTCATGAGATAGTCAATTGACTCAACACCATTCATAGAAAATGCTATTGTCATGAATCAGGCAGCCATACGGTGAAAGTATCCTTTATATAACTTTATATATTGATTTGAGATGCAACAAATTTAAAAACATGCTTTAATTTTGATAATTTGTAAGTAAAGAAATTTCTGTCTATAAAATTATACTATCAATATGTGTGAAGACTTGTATTTGTTCAGTTTTTATCTTCATATACTTTATTTCACTTTCTGAGCTCAAGAGTTTCTTCATGAAAAGATTTCACTGTAGATTCATTTTTAGTGGTATAGGGCTATCATGATTTTCTGTTTTATCTTATTTCAATTTTTGAATTTATATTAACCTTGAAATTTGTCCTTTTCATTTGGATTTTCAAATTATTAGCATAAATTCATTCTTAAAATCCTCTTATGAATAATAATGCCTGTAAGACCAGTAATGATGTTCTGTATTCGATTCCTAAAATTGATAATTTATGGTTTCTCTATTTTTTTTTCAGTCTTTCTAGGAGTTTACCAATTTTATTAATCATTTTGTAAAAAAAAAAACAAAAAACCAACATTTGGCTTGGTTGGTTTTCGCTGTAAATTTTAATTTTCTATTTCTTTGATTTCTTTTCTTATCATTATTATTTCCTTTTTCCTGCTTTCCTTGCATTTATTCAGTTTTTCATTTCCTAACTCCTTGAGTTAGTTATTTAGATTATTAACTTTCAGACTTTATTCTCTTTTACTGTATGAGTTTAAGGCTAACTATTCCTTTCTACTTTGATTTTATTGCATCCCACAAGTTTTGATATATCATTTTATTATCATTTTGTTAAAAGTATTTTGTAATTCTTGTTTTATTTCTTCTTGGACCCATCAATTGTTTTATTTTTATCTATTGTTTCATAGCATATTAATCCTTAAAGCAACAAACATTTATTATCCCAGTTTCTGAGGGTCAGAAATCTGAGAGTGGCTTAGCTGTTTGTTCCTAGCTCAAAGTCTATCATAAAGAGGCAATCAAGTGTTGGCCAGAGCTGCAGTGCTCTGAAATCTTGACCGGGACTGGAAAATCCTCTTCAGTGCTCATTCACATGGTTGTTGAGAGGTTTCAGTTCTTTGCTGACTGTTGTCTAGAAGCCAGTTCCTTACCACGTGGGCCTTCTCATGGGACTGCCCACATCATGGCAGTGAACCTCTCCAGAGTAAATGATCCAAGAAAATAAGTGAGACAACTAAGAATGAAGACACAGGTCTTTTATAATCTAATCTTAGAAATGCTATATCACCACTTCTGTCTTATTCTATTGGTCCCACAGAACAACCCTGATATAATGCAGGAGGGCACTACTGAAAGGTATGAATACCAGGGATCACTGGGGACCATCTGGGAGGCAGTTTACCACAGTTATATAGAGTGTTCTGCAGTTATTGGGTGGAAAGTTCTGCAAATATCAATTGGGTCAAGTTTATTTTTCATGTTGTTCAACTATTCAGCATTCTTTGTGATATTTGTCTTTCCATACATTTTCTTGAGATATTTTATTAACTTCTTCCATTTTAATTATGTTTTGCCTATTTATCTTTGTAATTATGTCCATTTATTGCTTTATAAATGTTGAATATATGCTATTAGATACCGACAACACAAGAATTGTTAAAGCCTTCTGGTTAAATAATCCTTCTAATCATTATGATGTGTTCTTTTTTATGTCTATAAATTATTTTTGCCTTCATGTCCACTTTGATATTAACATGGCCAAACAAGTTTTCTTTTCAAAATGTTTGCATGAAATATCTTTTTCCTTGCTATATAAAGGCATCATTTGGTCATCACTTTTAATTGGAGCCTGTATTAGTCAGCCAACGGGGTGCTAATGCAATATACCAGAGATTGGTTGGTCTTTATAAAGGGTATTTATTTAGGGTAGAAGTCCACAGATACCAGGCCATAAAGCGTTAAGTTTCTTCTCTCACCAAAGTCCATTGCCACATGTTGGAGCAAGACAGCTGCTGACGTTTGCCAGGGTTCAGGCTTCTTGGGTTCCTCTCTTCCTGGGGCTGCGTTTCTCTCCGGGCTTCACTCCTCTGGTTCCTCCACAAGGTCAGCTGTAGACTATCAGGTGAACGGCTCACTTCTCTTCTCCTGGGGCCTTCTCTCCAACATCAAAACTCCAACTTCAGAACTGCTGCAACTCTGTTCTTTGTGACGCCTTTTATATTTTCTTCCCCCACCCACCAAGGGGTGGGGCTCAATGCCCTACTGATGTGGCCCAGACAACACCCTAATCATAACTTAATCATGCCCAGATTAACAGATCAGTTTACAAGCATGATCCAATTATATTTTTGGAATTCATAATTACATCAAATTGCCCAATGGCTACAGAGCCTATTTACACTTAATATAACTACTGATTCTTGTTATATCTCCATTCTTGACTAGAGCCATGCAACTTTTCTCCTAGTGGTGAAAATCTCTTCTTTTTTTATGGTCCCCTCTCCGTAACATTGATTTGAAGTATAAAATTATCAAGCTTGAGTTAATATGTATGTATAGAATCCTGTATATAACAATTAGACATCACACATTCTTCTCAAACATACTCTAGATGATTGATAACAGATGAGGCCATTAAATAAAATGTCAACAATATTTTAAAAAATTATTATACAGCTCAAGATCCTTGACTCCAATACAATTATATTTAATTTGTCCTGATTTTTTTCTGTTTGATATATAGTTGTAAATATTTCCCAATATGATGGTGAATTTTCAACTTTTCCTTATAATTCTATAAATTTTTATATATGTAGGTGCCTTATTATTATGAAGACCCAAGTTTAGAATTGTTATGCTTTCCTGATGATTATATCTTTTATGTAGACACTACTTTATCCCTAATAATGTTTTGTGGTTTTTTTTGCCTTGACGTCTCTTTCTGTATGTGTGTAGTTAATATAGATATACTAAATATTTTTGGCTAATATTTTTGTTATATATTTTCCACCAACTATCTTTCAATTTTCCTCTGTCATTAAACTTTCAGCAGATCGATTGTAGAAAGCATACAACTGAATCTTTGTTAAACTGACAAATGGTGTCTTCTAACTGGTAAGTTTAGTCCATTTAGAATTATTGTAGTTAATGATTATTTTACCAATCTATTTTGTGCTGTATACAGTAGGAATATAGATCTGGAGCTCTGGAAATTAAGTCTGTACTGAAGACCAAGATATGGGAATTTAGCATGCACAAGTAGACATGAGGAAAAATGAGATTAGCAAAGGAGACTCTACAGGGAGGTAGTAGTTTGTGGCTTTTATGGGCCCCAGAAAATCATGTTCTTGGGGCTAATCCATTCCTGTGGGTGTGGAGCTATTGTAGGTGGGGCCTTTTTATTAGATTACTTCAATGGGTCTTAATCCTCTTACTGGAGTCCTTTATATATGGGATGAATACAGAGAGAAACATAGAGAAGCCGAGAGAATGCTGGAAGCAAGAAGCTGAAGCAACAAAACCTGGAGAGAAGAAAGAAATCAGCAGACACCACCATGTAACTTGCCATATGAGAGAGGAGTCCAGGATTGCCAGCATCTGGGCTTCAGGGAGAAGCATTGCCTGGTTATGCCTTGATCTGGACATTTTTATCAGCCAAAAACTGTAAGCATGCAGTCTAATAAATCCCCAATGTAAAAGCCAACTTATTTCTGGTACATTGCATTTTGGCAGCCTAGCAGGCTAAAACAAGGGGTAAGAGAGACCTGAGGAAGAAAAATATGATTGTGGTATCACTGATGCTAAGAGTGACAATTCTCATGTAAAAGAAAGTGAGCAAGGGTGACAAAGAACAAGGAATTCAATCTCCAAACCAAAGGACCTTGGCCAGTGGGCACTTTCCCTTCCTAGAAGATATGCTCTCCATTCAAATCAACTATATAACTCCATGTGGTTAGTCCTCCCTTTCTTCTGAGACAAAGTTCCATTTATATTTTACCAATCTCAAGGAATTTCATTAATGATTGTCCTTCAGAAATTCGTTATTACCCTGTTTCACCCAAACCAGCCTGTGTGAAGACCAAGGGAAGAGAGATATTAACAGTTACGGAGCAGCGATTGCCTTCCAAGTTCTGTGCCTATTACTTTGTATATATTACTTCATAAAATTTCTCTTCGTAATCCTATACCATGGGAATTTAACATTTGAAGGTGCGAAAATTGAGATTCAGAGAAACACATAAGTTTCTAAGATCACACAGCTAATACATGATCTTTCTGATTCCAAAGCCATTCTTTTTCTGCTAAGTGAATCCATAAATTTCTCTTGCTATTGTAAGAGAACTGTAACTTTTCCATGACTTGAAAAGAAAGGAACACTTTTAACCGAGAATTGTCTGATTCAGGGATATTGAAAGGGGATCAGTCATATTCCTTATCATCCATGATTAACAAAACCTGTTTTTCTCCTTCATTTGTCTATAACATTAGTGGAGAAGGATCTTACCATAGGTGCTCTAAACAGAATTTGCGTCGAAATATTGGATGTTCGTGAATGGGTACAAGGTGTGTAGCCTGAAATCCAAAGCCCTTTATAAATTAGCCCCTATCTACTTTTACAGGTTTATTTCCACAATTGCCCTACACAGCTTTCTCTTTCTAGGCACAGTGTTTCAACTATCATCTCCCAGTTCATTGCTTTTTGTTTGTTTGTTCCATTGTTTTGAGCTCCTAGTTCCTACTGCCTTGAAAAGCCCTGTTTTCTGACACTTTCGGCTTTCAAAATGCTTCACCTCCACTCAGAAGTTTTTCTTCTCCTCATTATGAATAATAGCATCATTGTCTTGCAGATAGAAAGTACTTGTATAATAGTCATTTACTGATTAATTTTTGTCCAGTATACTTTGAATCAGAGTTGATTTTAAGTGTTTTTAAATAATTTTTTAGTTTTTATTGACATATACTTTACAGTAAAATGCTGAAATGCTCAGGGCATAGTTTGATGAATTTTGACAAACATGCAAGGTTGTAACCAACACTAAATCAAGATAAAGAACGGCTCTGTCAGTCCAAGAAGTTCCCTCATGTCCCTTTCAGTCCATCTTTTCACAGAGGCCCTTCTTGTTCTGATTTCTATCATCACCGATAGTTTTTAAATTCAAGGTAAACTTTAAATTTAGCAAAATACCCAGTTCTTAAGTGTAGAGTTTGGTGAGAGTTGGCAATTTTGACAAATGTAAACATCTGGGTAACTCATATATCTATCAAGATACAGCACAAGCCTATCATTATGGTAACTGTTCATTAAAAACTGCCAAACCTTTTAAAACTAGTAGTCCTATTTTTTCACTCATATCAGCAATGTGTGAGGTTTTTGTTTGTCCTCCATCCTTGCCAACATTGGATGTTGTCACTTTTTTTCATTTCTACCATTGTAGAAGATTGTTCTGGCATCACATCATGGGTTTTATGTACATATTTTTGATGGCTTATTGATGTCAAGTATAATTTCAAATGGTTTTTGACTATTTGTATATCTTCCTAGGTAAAGTGTTATTTGCCTGCTTTTAAAAAAATTGAGATGTTTGACATTTTATTATTGATCTGTAGGAATATTGTATATATTCTGAAGACGTCTATATATATATACACACACATATATATTATACATATATACATATATACACATATATACATACATAGTTCCTCAATGAGTAGCTTACTCATTGTTTTTATCTTTTCTTTGCATGAGGTAAACAAATTTAATTTTAGTGAAGTACAATTTATCATTTTTAAAAATGATTAGTGGTTTCTATGTCATATTTAAGAAACCTTTGCCTATCCCCAATTAGGCACATATTCTCCTCTATACTTTTCTAGTATCTTTATAGTTTTAGTTTTTATGTTTATATAATGATTTATTGCAAATTAATTTGAAATTGACTATACATATATTTATTAATATTTTAACTTTTATTTTTGAAATTTTTAATGATTTTTTAAAAAACATTCACCTTAAAATTTATGACCATGTTCCATATGTAAAATATGGTGTCCCAACATCCTGTGCTGGGAAAGTTTTTCTTTTCCCACTGAATTGCCTTGGCACCTTGACTAAAATCAAATAACTGTTTCAACGCTGAATCAAATCACTGTTTTCGTGCTGATCTAATTCTGAACTTTATGTTGTGTTCCATTAATCTATTTGTCTCTCTTGACACCAATACCACTGCTTTCATTATAATTGATTTGTACAAAATATTGAAATCAGGTTGTGTTGCCTGTTTTTTTTGTTTTTTTTTTCAAGGATTGTTTTGGGAATTCTGGGACTTTGAATTTCCAAAAAAAATTTTAGAATCAGCTTACAAATTTTTACAAAAGTGCTTGGTGAGATTTTCATTGTGGTGTGTTGAATTTAGAGATCAATATAAGGAGAATGGATATCCTATCACCATTAAAATTCCCAAACTGTCAATATGGTATATCTCTTTAGTTATGTCTTCTTTAATTTTGGGAATACTTTTCATAATTTTCAATATAAATGTCTTGCACATATTTCATTAAAATTATTTCTCAGTATTTTATTTTCTATACTATTATAAATGGAATTGTTGTGTTTATTACATTTTAAATGTTTCTTTTATATATGTAGTATAAATTTACAAATGAATAAATATGTATTTATAAATCATACACACTGATTTTTATATTATCTTTATAACCTAAACCTTGATAAACGCATTTATTGGTTCTAGCAGTTTTTCCCCAGATTTTTTTCTGATCTTTTACGTACAAAATTGTCATCAGCAAATTGAAAGTTTTATTTAATCCTTATTTTAATGCCTTTTATTCTTTTTCCTTATTCTTTTTCCTTATTTTAATGTCAGTCACCTCCAGTACAATGTGGAATAAGAAAAGAGAATGGAAATCTTTATCTTGATCCTGATCTTAGGCAGAAAGTGATTTATATTTCACAATTAAGTTTGTTGGCTCCTATAAGATTTCATACACCCCCTTTCTCAGTAAAAGGAAGTTTCCTTCTACTCTTGGTTTGTTAGGAATTCTTATCATGAAAGTTGTTAGAGTTTATCAGCCTCTTTTTTTCCCATCTATGAAGATGAGTATTGGGTTTTTCTCCTTTATTTAAAGTTGTGAATTACATTTATGTTTTGGAATAGAAAACCAGTTTTGCATTATTGGAACAAACCCTACAAAGTCATGATTTAATAATATTTCTGTAGTAATTGTTGGCCAATGACAATTATATTATGTTCTCTTTTCAGTTTGTTACATGTTTATAAGGCGTATGCAACTCCAGTAAAAATTTAATGTGCTTCCCTAGTTCCATTTTCCAGTAGCATTGCTGTAATTCTCCACTAGATGGCAACATACACCTATTTGTTGTCGAAATGCACTGCATTTTCAACTTGAAGTTACTCACCTGAATCCTGGACTACTCTGATTAGGAATACCAATTTGTTCACCATATACTCATCCAGCACTTTCAGAGCACCTACTATGTGTCAGACTGAATAGTGGGGATACAAAGATGAGTAAGGCACAGTTTCTCTCCTGAAGGTCGTCGCTGTCTCCTGAGGGGCGTGGTAAATGTGTAACCCACTAATTAAAATGCACAGTGTATTAAGCATTATGGTGGATAAAAAAGCTCTGAGAGCTCCTGACCTGAGGATTATCTGAAATATCATCTCTTAAGTGCTTCTGACTCTTCCTAGTACTGGGGAGTTTTCTAATAGGATCTAAGACTGATGTTTAAAATGGAGTCTAATACAATATTTATTGAGCACTTGGTATGTTTATGTGGAAACCAAGATATTAGGTGCTACAATGGGAAAAAAAATAAGATTCTTCCTTTCATACACTGCTTAAGAAACACAACATCATATAAGGGAGTTGAAACAAGTACTCAGATAACTATAAAATGGGAAATACTATAATGTGAAACCTTAAAAATTCTAAAAGGAGCAGGTTAACTTCTGACTGCGGGAACCAAGAAGTTCTTTATCTGAGAGATTCCAATTAAGAAATCGTTTTAAAACAGTTAAGGTTCCAATAGGTAAAAACTGCTGGGAACCTCATTTTAGCCAGAAGGAATAGCTGAGAGGAAACATCACCTTTGGTGCAAAGCTCCTACCCTGTTTCTAATTCTACCCTTTTATCTAATTCTAATAGTACTGCTGACTGATAAGCTCTAAATCCTTTGACATCTCCGTTCATTTTTCTGGGCCCTATGTTTCTTGTCCATTAAATTAATTGATAAGACATATGTAATCCCTATTCCTATCTTCTGAAAGATATTCAGGTCAAAGATAAGGGAGTGAGAAAATATATTTTTCTTAGGAAATGGGAATTCTCCATTTCTAGCTGGAGTTTAAGGTCTGGTTAGAGGCCATTGTATAATAAGTCTAGAAAAGTAATGTGGCCATTCTGTAGAAGTCCTTCCAACTGAGATAGGAATTATTTGTTTGGTTTGGTGTTCAGTAAGAAACTCTCAAAGGTTCATGAGCAGGAGAGAGGGGCACTCTTGCCAGCACCCAGACAATAGTTTGAATCTTTGAGAACGAAGCCATGGCAGAAAAATAAGTGAAATTGGAAAGACTTTTTGAACATCAATTGAGAAGAAAACAATGAAACTGGAGTGACAGGGCCTAGCAGAAGGAGCACTGAATGAGCAGGCTGGAATCTGACTCCTGTCTTTGGTGACTTTCAAAAAGGTCCTTCACCTTATGAGGTGCTGTATCATTGTCTGTAAAGCAGAAATGTAAAACGTGTCATCCTTCTCACAAGGCATTTGCTAGGATCAAATAAGAAAACAGATGAGAAAGTGCTTTAAAAATTATGGGGTTCTGGATAAATATAGAATCTACATGTGCTTCGTGTTGGAAAAGACCATAAAGATGAGCGTGTCTAATCCCCTTACTTGAATGTCATTAGACAGATGTATGGCGTGGTTTGTATTGAAGACAAACACAGAATGCTAACATCTCTCTTCCCTGATCCCTACTACTAAATAGACTGCATTCCTTTTTAATGGTCCTTCATATATCTTATCATATACACAGAATTCCATTGGCAAAAGTTGAAAGAGTAGTAAGAAGTCATTTAATTCAACCATTCCCCAAGAGCCAGAAAATCTTTAAATCAAAATTTAGCTCTATGACCCTAAGGCCAATTACTTAATATCTTCTGTATGTGTGTATTGCAACTTGATAAGAAAACTGGAGAATATAAATATGTTTTTAAAAGTGCTTGAAAGATCACTATATAAATGGCAATTACTGTTATAATTGGTAATAACAACAGCAACATCCTTGTCAGGTTGGATCTTAGTAGTATAAAACAGCTAAACCATTCCATTTTCACTTACTCTATTTGCTAGAAAATCCTTTCTTATATTCAGCTGAACTTTGCCTTCCCTTGACTTCTTGCCATAGGCTTTTGTGTTCTTCTTTGGTCATTCAAAAAATAAATGTCTTCTTTCTTCCAAATTGGTAGTTCTTCAATTATTTGATATAAATTATTATATTCCCAAGTTCATTCCATCAAAACACACATGACGTGATTGTTTTGTATGTCAAAAATGCCTTAGTTTCCCTGCTCTAAATATACTTTACCTCAACATCTTAATAAGTAGTGCCTGGGATTTAACACAATAAATCAGCTATGGGTGGATTATTGCTGAATGCTTGTGGAAAATCTTCTAGTCACTCTATTTTCTATTTACCAGTCCCTAGCACTGTTATACACATAGCGGGTACTCAGTAAATAATTTTATTATTTAGTACAACTTAGGTTAACATTTAGGCAGCCATTTCATGTTGTTGGTTTCATTTGTGTTTTGCAATAAACTCAAATCCAAAATCAAGAATGTTTGCAAAAATTGCACAGAAATTATGCCCCATACATGAAGAATAGAAAGTACTGGGTCTTACCAGTCCCCTTTGGTGTTAAATAGGAAAATAAAAAGTCATTAGTAGACATAATTAAAATTTCAAAACAACAGAATATGATTATGTTTTATATCATGTAGAGGGATGCAAATAATTTTTATGAGGCAAGATACAAAACTATGTTGACTTGCAGCACAGCTGGGAGAAATCAAGTGCTAGTTTCTTTACATGTGTGTACTTTACACTCAGTAACAATAATGAAATGTTCAGGGTATGGTTGAATAAAGGGTGGGGGAGTATCCCCAGTAAAAAGAACATATCTCTTCCACCCCTCTCCTCAGCAACTCAGAGATATCCTGGCTACATGTCTTTGTATGTGAAGCTGTCAATCAAACTAGGTGTTCTTGGTGTTGAGATGCCACTCAAAATGAACATTGTGCAAGTGAAACTGCCATTCAAAATGGCTGCCAGCAAATGGAGCTGTCATTCACCCTGAACAGTTCAGTCTGTTTCATTGTCAATAAGATGGGCTGGTATGCACTGATAGTGGCCTCATTAGACTTAATAGAATTAAACTCTAGATTTTAACTCCATAGCTTTCTTTTCAATAAAAAGATACTTTTTATTTTCCAAAGGCTTATGATGACTGTATTAGTCAGCCAAAAGTGGTGCTGATGCAAAATACCAGAAATCAGTTGGCTTTTTATAAAGGGTATTTATTTTGGGGTAGAAGCTTACAATTTCCAGGCCATAAAGCATAAGTTTCTTCCCTCACTAAAGTCTACTTCCTTGTTTTGGGGCAAGATGGCTGCCAACGTCTGCGAGGGTTCAGGCTTCTTGGGCTCCTCTCTTCTTGGAGCTCTGTTTCTTTCTGGGCTCAGCTGCTGTGCTCTCCCCACAAGGCCAGCTGTAGACTATCAGGCAAATGGCTCTGTCTCTCTCCCTGGGGATTCTGCCATGACTAAGGAGTCTCTATTCCTCTGTGTTCTTCTCCTGTGTGTTTACTTCCCGGGCTCCAGCATTAAAACCCCAACTCTGTCCTTTGCCATGTCTTTTCTCTGTGAGTCCCCGCCCACCAAAGGGTGGGGACTCAATGCCCTACTGATGTGGCCCAAAGTCCTAATCATAATTTAATCAATTAAAAATGATACCTCCGACAGACCAGTTTACAATCATAATCCAATAACTATTTTTGGAATTCATAAACAATGCCAAACTGCTACAATGACCAAAAAGAAAAACAGAAGGGGGTGGCGAGAGGAAAATACTTAGGGTACAAATTGCTGATAGAAGTGGTTAAAGAATTTTTGACTTGTCCTCACAGGCCAAAGAAAATGGAACATCGTTTGTGATAAGCCGCATAGACGTTCACTCATTCACTCCACAAAACTTTATGGTATGCCTACTGGGAGCCAATCAATATTAGTTGAAGTTAGATATTAATATGTTCAGGGAAAAGCAGGACTCCAGGGCCCTCCAATTCTCAACAGTGTCTGAGTAAAATGCATTATACTGTGCAATTTCAATTTTGCCAGTTCCTTACTCTTTTTTGGGGGTGGGGGTGGAATCACAATTTCACTTGGCTGATGAAATTTCTTTGCTCTCTACTTGCTGAGTTGCTGACAGTGATATTCTCCCCTTTACCATTAATGTAGTGATTTCAACTGGCCAATGCTACTTTAGTTGTAAAATGTGAATGGTAAAGTTATTGGATTTGTGGAGTGTTATTTGAATCTACTTCTATTAAGTGTAATGTCACTTATGAAAGTAGTTTAAGCTGACAAAGTTATCTTACGTCTTTGCAGCCACATATTCTATCATAAAAATAAGATAATCATCTGTAGTTTCAGATGTATCTAATTCCCAAGAAAATGCCACCTCCACATCAGCAGGAAGCATGTCTGGTTTTTCAACTACTGTGTAACTAGAAAGCAGCATTGTGGCTGACACAGGGAGGCCCTCAATAAATCATGCTGAGTAGAGAAATTTTAGCCAGAGCCAGGTGTGCAATTAGGAGGCTTCTCTTTAATAATAGAGCAGCTAGACACTTTCTTTCTAGCACCAATAGGCCCCATATTTGTACAGTTGGACCAAGTCCCCTGACCCCTGTGTGTTCCAAGTACCTCAGTCTGTCTAATCGCTGCTGTGTTATCCTAGACTGAAATATTGAACCTCTTTCTTCACTTCCTGGTCCAAGGCACAGTTACCATCTGGGACTAAAGTTTTCTATTGCACCAATAAAATTGAGATTCTAATTTTTTGCAGTCATCCCTTTCTCAGGAGAGACAATGATGGCTTTCAAGCCCCAAGGATCTGTTCAACTAGAAACCTGATGTAGCTGCCTTGCCTAATTATAGTATTTTACTTACAACCACCAGTTCTGGTATTCTCTTCCTGAAAATTGGAAACCTTTGGGTATTTGGTCTTATGCAAATATGTGACATCCCTTTGGACTCTGATTAATGTTTTGCTGCCATCCTCCTTTAAATGCCATCCCCACAATCCAGTCTCTTCGTTCAACCCCAGATCTTCCTCTACCTAATTCTTTCCCAATTGATGTCATGCCTCTTACACAAGTTCTGCCAAGTTATGGCAAACAATCTCTACCTTCTTTTTGGTTTTCATCAGCTAAGTAAATAAATGTCTAATTATACCAATAATCTTCATTTTAAATGACAAATCTTTTAAAATGTACTGCCATATTATTTATAGATTTCATAGTGTTTTTTCTACTTGTGATTCTCAGGTTATTTATCTTGGCTGTATCTTGTCTGCTCAGTTGATCCTAAACTCCTTGAGATAGTATATGGTGAGCATAATGTCCAAAGTTTTGTTTTGTTTTATTTTAATTGAGAAGAAAGAGACTTGTGTTCTGATTAACCTTTTATTAATTTCTTGGCTGAATTTCATGAGAAGTTTGCATTAGATTAGTTTGAAGTCCCCTTCAGCTCTGGAATTTTCTGATCTTGTGTCAATGAATAGAGAAGTGAGGAAATGAGGAAAATATTTTTTTCCTCCTAGGGAAAGGGGAAATAGGGAGTATAAATGAAAATTAACAAATCGCTGTCTAGGCTGAGGCTAGTGTTGATCAGTGGTGAGGTTCAAATAAAGGACAATGTGTCACCATGGAGACATATATAATATGCATAGAATCAATCATAAATGACCTCAGTGGATTGGGATATGCTATTCTAGTTTTGTGGAAGATACAATTTTAATGTTTCTGACTGCATACAATTTCAATGCTTCTGACTGTACTTTCCTTCATAGACACCAGGTGGCACAAGGATTTGATTTGTTAAAATGGAGACAGACTTGCAGCCTTAAAAAAACAAGCTGTTCCACAGCTTTTTCAGGCTCACTTATATAATAAAATCCTGTTTTAAGACTTATGTAGACCATTCTATTGGTTCAATTAGCAGTGAAAATGGGCTACTCTGTGTGAGAGAGTATACTTATAATGCAATGTCTGTCAAATGTGGAGCATTGACATAAAATAATAGAAAAGATGCTAACTGACAGAGAAGGAAGGAGAGATTAGGAAAAAAATATCCTAGTAGAAGAGAGATTGAGGGAGGTTGGATACAAACAAAAGAAAGAAAAGAGAATATAGAAAAATGAGACTTGAAAGAAGAATGGGAGAAAGGAGGGGCAAAGAGAAAGAATGAAAAGGGGAGAGAAATGGAGGAAAACGTAAAAAAGAATAAAATTGAGAATCTGATAGAGGAAGATTGAAGGAGAAAATAGTCTTCCAGAGACAAAGAAAGGGAGAGAGGCTCAGTAACTTTTGGGGTGGTCATTTAATACTATTTAGACTATCTCAGTATTTTGTTTGAGTCTTAGTTTGCCAGGTGTGCTATGATAAATAACACACAGTGGATTGGCTTAAACAATAAGCATTGATTGTCTCACACTTTTGAAGTCTGGAAGTCCAAAATCTAGATGGCAGCACAGTCATGCTTTCTCCTGGCCTCAGCAGCATTCTGGTGATGGCGGTCCTCCATCATATGGAGATCTCTCTCTCTCCTTGTGTCTGCTCTTCCAGTGTCCGCTGTCTTCTGGCTTCTCCTGATTTCTGGCTTCCCTGACTGTGTGGGAGTTTCCTCTTTATAAGGCCTCCAGTCATGCGGATTAAGGCCCACCCTTATTCAATCTGGCCACACCTTCACTAATTATGATATCTTCAAAAAGTCCTATTTATATATGAGTTCACACTCACAGGTTTGTGGGTTAAGATTAAGAGTAGGTTGAGGTATATGCTTCATTTTACCAGTTTGATTTACAAATTCTTTGAAAGTTTTGAATAGAGATGTATGCATATGTACCCTGACACCATGATAGATGGAGCAGATGAGTGGATGAATCCCTTTAGTTATTTGTAGCATAAGCTGATGCAGCGAGGAGGATACATCCAGAGGCCTTATTCTTATATGTATGTTTAGATGAACTCCACAATGAAAATGACTTCAATGATGCCAACATTCTCACACCTTGCCACTAGAAGCATTGAAAGACATGAAAAAGGCCCCCAACACTCGCCGCCATTCCTAGTCTGACAGTAACTCCTACTCACTGCCTTTGTCAAGTATAAAGTTTTGATAAGACATAAAAGTGGCTGAGGACCTCCCTGATTGACACAAACTTGTCCATGAATAAGAAAACCTGAGCATCAGAGAGAAAAATGGTTGTGAATTACAGGCTAGGCTATTTCTCTCCATGGCCATGGGCAATAATGCTAAGGACCAGATCTAACCTCTAAGTAATAAGAGCTTGCTCTTGGTCATGGAATTCAGTTGAAGTGGGTCCATCTTGGACTCTGTCCAATGGAGTTTATTAAATGGACAGGTCAGTAACTATAAGAAAACCCTTTGATATGTAACTCAAGTTCAGCCTTATAACAGACTGTTAGAATAAAGTATGGTCTATTAAACAGGAATTTGTGATTGGGAGTAAAGATAACCAACTCAAATGAGCTGAAACAAACAAGAATGGAAATATACTGGTAGATATAACCATGAAATTCATGGATGGCATTGGCAGTCCCAACTGAGTCCAGGTATTAAAATGATATTTTTCAAGTTCTACCTCTTCAGATATCAATTCTGAGGCTTTGTGCTTGGATTTGTTATTGGATTAAGGAATCAAATAATGTTATCTTGGTTCTCCCTCCATCTTGGATCTGTCTGGCTTTATTCTAATTATATTCTCTGTCCACATGGTAGGAAACGTGGCCATGTGTCTCAGATTCACATATTCGTATCATCTAACACCACCTGTGAAAGAGTTCCCCATCTTAATAGCTATTGCTGGACAATTCTAGGGATGGCTTAAATTGGCCCGATTTAGATTATCTGTCCATATTCTCATTACTATGGCCAGAAAAATAGGATTCTCTGATTTGTTATGCTCAAGGATAAATGTTCATCTATGTAAGGGATGGTGTGGGGCCAGACTCACCCTAGCCACACAGAATAGGTTTCTGCTGGAAAAAGGTATTTTGTCATTAGCATGAAATGAAAAAGGGGAAAGTAGTACTGTGTTATTAAGAATCATGAATATCAATTATACAGGGCCAAGTTATTTAGCTCATGAAAATAATTAGGCTGGTGGCCTCAGCAGCTTGGTGCCCTAGTCAGTCAGGGAAACCAGCACAGCCCTGTTCTCCATAAGCTAACTGTGTGATATGCCCTTTATCAGCATCTATTACTTTAACATTATTTTAAATAAGCTCCTCCATCCAACTATAGAAGTTTTCAACACCAGTTGATTCCACCATTGCTTGAAAGGACAAAAATGACTCAACAGACATTATGTTGAAGCTCTTTCAGATACTTATGGGCAACAAGTTTAGTGCAGAGAAAGCAAGTTAACTTTTTCAAAAATTTTCACAAAATGTATATGAGGAAAAACTTATTGAAGACATTCTAAAAGATATTACTGGACTGTAAACATCAGTTTATTTCTAGTATCTGGTATATAGAATGAATTCAAAAACTATTTGCAGAAAAAGAGAAGTCTGGAAGACATGGTTATGATGAACTATCACAAACCAAGTTGGGTTGTTTTCTTTAATGAACATTCAAGTTCAGAAATGAGTAACCAGGGAATACATTTCATTAGATGGATAAGTTTATTATTTTGGTTTGATCCTTTTGTGTACTACTTTTTATTTTATCCACTGTAGGAAAAGCTCCCCTCCCCCACCTCAAGATATTAAATTGTGGTAGAACCCCTGGCTCACTGTAGCTGACTGAGAGGAGAACAGACCTCTTCCTTCCTGTCAGCTGTTTCAAGGGAAAAGGGAGGGGAGGTTGGGGTGCTTTTCTGTAGTGAATTTGGCCAGCAGAGCCCACTTTGACTCTCCAATCTGGAGAGTCAATACAGGAACACAGGACAGCCCAGACTGAAACACCTCAGTGGAAAGGTGCACTGACTAGTGCCATCTGCTGGCCGGTCTGGAAACCACATGGACAAAAACTGCGCTCTCTGTATCCAACCCTGGGAGAAAATCTGTGCCCCTCTAGTGGATTCCTAGCCCGATTTTGAAACCTTAAGCTGGCAATTTTAAAGACTGAGAATAAGTTGAACCAAATAACAAAGAAGAGCTGTGGGGAAAAAAAGCAATAAGAGAGAGAAAGTAGATATCAGAATAAATATACCAACATATTCAGATGTCTAGACATCAGCAAAAAATTACAAGCCATACTAGGAAACAGGAAGAGATAGCCCAGCCAAAAGAACAAACCAAATAACCGGAAGAGATACAGGATTTGATACAATTAATCAGTGAAAATCACACAACTCTCTTAAATCACCTCAAAGAATTTAAAGAAAATATGACTAAAGAAATAAAGGATATTAAGAAGATACTAGGAGAGCATAAAGAACAATTTGAAAGCATGAAAAGAAAAGTAACATACCTTATGGGAATGAAAGACACAACGGGCAAGATTAAAAATACATTAGAGGCATATAAGCACAGATTTGAATTGCTTGAAGACAGAATTAGTGATTTCAAAGACAGATTATCTGAACTGGAAAAGACAGGAGAACAGAAAGAGAGAGTGCAAAAAATGGAATGGAGTCTCAGGGAATTGAATGACAACACAAAACACACAAACATTCACATTATTGGTGTCCCAGAAGGAGGAAAGAATGGAAAAGGGGCAGAAAGACTATTTGAGGAAATAATGACTGAAAACTTCCCAACCCTTATGAAAGACATAAATATCAATATCCAAGGACAACACGCCTCAAACAGAATAAATCCAAAAAGACCTACCCCAAGACACCTACTATTCAGAATGACAAATATCAGAGGTAAAGAGAGGATTCTGAAAGCAGCAAGAGAAAAGCAAATCATCACATACAAGGGAAATGCAATATGATTAAGTGCCGACCTCTCATCAGAAACCATGGAGGAAAGAAAGTGGTATGATGTATTTAAGATACTGGAAGAGAGAAACTGCCAGCCAAGAATTCTGTATTTGGCAAAGCTGTCCTTCAAAAATGAAGGTGAGTTCAAAGTCTTCCCAGACAAACAAAAACTGATAGAAAAATTACCAAAAGACCATATTTGCAAGAGACACTAAAGGGGGTGCTGCAGCTTGAAAGGAAAAAACAAGGATGAGAGATTTGGAGAAGAGTTTAGAAATAAAGATTATTAGAAAGTGTAAACTAAAAGATAAGAGCACAGACAATATAACAATATGACAACAGAGAGCCAAAGGACAAAATGGATGAAGCAATTTGAAGTTTTCAAGTCGTCCTTCACATCTGTCCAGTGAACCCTGAAAGATGGAAAGAAGGCCTTTCTTGGGCAAGAACACTCCCAACAAATAAAACAATGGTTATTGTGTCTGCTTCTGGGACTGTAGAGACTGTCACTGAGAAGGGAGATGGTGCTCCATCACCAAATGGCTCTGTTTTTATCAAAGCCCAATGAAGGAAAATGCATAGCATGAATTATTTGAATCTGTCTTCTTTTATTATCATTTAAAGATTTAGACATAGTGATATTTACTCTGGAGAAACAGGGCAAAACTCCTCTTTGTAAGATAAGTTTTTTGGATGAAGCATATAAATCTAAATGGTAGCATTATTGTATAGTGTTTGGACTATGCTTTGATAAGTTATGGTTTATACTTAAGATTAGAATCCTGAGCAAAATGTTTTTGGTATATAAATTTATTTAATCCAAATATATTTATGGATATATTTTAAAGACACAACTTGAAAAGGAAATTCTTGAATAGTAAATAACTTTGTCAGTGTTATTAAAATGTTGACTCATTGACTTTTGTTTTATGATAAAGGAAATAAGTGATTGCGTTCTCTCCTAGAAATATACTGCTGTTATTATTCACGGTTTTTCTTGCTTCTGTAGAGTAAGTTTGTCATGAGGCTTAAATGCTTTTCATATTCATTTTGATTCAAAGTTGTGATTTTGTTATATGTGGAATTTTTGAAAGTTCAGCCAAAAATGCATGCAAATGTGAACATTCTGAAGTTTCCCTTTATTCTGATTTGGGCTTATGTTTTTGGCTTTAAAGAAGTTAAAACAAAGGTAGTTGCCTCCTTCAGTATTGGTTAGATGTGTGAAGCACTGATAAATGTCACAATGATGGTTTTGTTTTTTAGATTATTACTGTAGGTAGGTTAGTCCTTGCCACAAGTGAGTCATTTTTTTAACGTGCATTTTTTAACGAGTGGATTTTACAGATGCATCATAATAAATTGTACCGCTACATTTATAAAAAGAATAGGGGATGATGTGGGAAAGGGCGTGGGGTACATGGGAATCCCTCATACTTTCGATGCAACTTTTCTGTAATCTAAAACTTCTTTAAAAATAAAGTTTATTAAAAAAAAATAACAAAAACAAACAAAATTCCTTTGGCTTGTGCTATGTAGGGTGATTTAAGATTTAAATGAAGTCACTTTTTAAAAACAGCTTTAATGAATTTTAACTATCATATGATAAGCTGCACCTATTTAAAGTGTATAATTTGATAGGTGTTGACATGTGACACATCTCAAACACCATCACTACAATCACAATAGTAATATCCTCACTCCCAAAGTTTCCTCGTGTCTCTTTATAATAATCTCTTGCTAGTGTCTCTAGCCCCTCTTCCTTCCAGAGGCATCTGCCGATCTGTTTCTATCACAATAAATTAGTTTGCTTTTCAAGTTTTAGATAAATGGAAAACAAAATATGTATTCTTTTTTTTTTTTTTGACTCAGCATAATTATTCTTAGTTTAGTCCAAGTTGTTGCATGCATCAGTAGTCTGATCCTTTTTATTATTGAGGGGTATACCATTGTGTGGATTTTCCACACTGTGTTTATTCATTCTCCTGTTCATGTGCATTTGGGTTGTTGCCAGTTTTCAGCTGTTATGTATAAAACTGCTATGAATATCTGGACATATGCTTCCTTTTCTCCTGGTAGATATCTACCAGTGGCACAGCTAGATTTGGGGCCACTTTGAGAGAGAAAAGGGACTGGATGGAATGCCAGGACAGCAGGCATAAACCAGTCTGCCCTGAGAAAACCCAGTTTTCAGTCACCCTAAGTCAAGCTACCAGAAAAGTGCTTTTCAAGTTAAGAGTAACCGACTTGGCAAAAAGGCAATCTTAATACTGCTTCTGTACTGTGCTTGACAAAAGCCTGGTGACAAAGACCACTGGCTGTCTTCCTGTATCTGTTCTCCCCATCTTCTAGAGCAGGAGTTGGCAAACTGTGGCCCTCATGTCAGATCCAGCCTGCCATCTGTTTTTGTGAATAAGGTATCACTGGAACACAGCCGCGCTCATTTACGTATTGTCTGTGGCTGTTTTTGCACTATAACAGCAGAGCCGAGTATTTGTGACAGAAACTATATGGCCCCTGAAGCCTGAAATATTTACTATCTTGCTCTTTACAGAAAAAAAAAAATTGCCAACCCCTGTGTCAAAGTAATAGGATATCAAAATTTTAGTTGGGCACATAATCACCTGGAATAGGATTTATTTTCTAGCTTCCTTTGCAGCTAAGTTCTGGCTAATGGCATTCAAACAGAAGTGGGTTTGTGCAACTTCCAAAAATTATTTTTATATTAAGAGGTCCTGTCCTTCTTCCCCTGCCAGCTGGTCTCCCTTTATGCATACTAGAATGCAGACATACTGGCTGGAGATCCCACAGCATCTTGGACAATGAAGTGACCCCGAGTATGGAAACTGCATGATTCAGCCTCTAAATAGAAGGAACTTGTCTTCCCAATACCATGAAGTATCACCCCAGGCCTGGACTGACTTCAGCCACACTATATATGTGAAAAAGAAATACATTTCTATCTTGTTTAAGCCATTTTGTTTGGTTCTGGCCAGGTGAGGGGTTTCATTATTGAAGGCAACCATAACCTAAAGGATTTAGCACCTCATGCAGTGACTAAGTTCCATATTAGGGTCATCTTTGTACTAGTCATGGACCCTTAGGCAGGTCTGCTAATCTCAGCAACCTCATCTTTCAAAATCAGTTAATCTGTGGAGGTCTACTTGATCCCTGCTGCCCATGGCCTCAGGCCTCTGCCTCTATGCACCACTGGGGCACAGGAGCAGTGCGTCAGGCTGGAAACCTAGCGCCAAGATGCTGCCTCCCTTGATGCCGCAGTCCGCCTCTGAAGACGTGCCATCCTCCAGTACACTGCCCTGAAGAACATCTCAGGGCTTGTCTCTCCTGAAAACCCATCATGTGGCATCTTGGGAAATTCCCATCCCCTCCTCTGCCCTCTTGGGGCGCTCTTGTGAAATTATCTCTTTTTTCTTTCTGTCCTTCTTTCTTTCCTTCACTCTTTCTCTCACTCTCCTTAATGTCAATTCTTCAATAAGCCCAGGCTTTGCTAAGTGAGGAAGAGCCTGTTGACTTTGAAGAAAAATTTGTTTTCAGCTTTGCCAAAAACCCTGAAGAAAGAGAATACTAGGGCAATACTCAGGGTTTCTCCACCTCAGCACTATTGACATTGGGGCTGGATAATCCTTTATTGTGGAAGGTTGTCCTGTGCATTATAGGGTGTTTAGCAGCATCCCTGGCCTCTACCCACTAGCTGCCCAAAGCATTGTCCCCCAAATGGTGACAACCAAAAATGTCTCTAGACCTTAATAAATGTCCTTTTTGAAGGCAAATTTGTCCCTGGTTAGAATTCTCTAATGAGTGGCTTGAAATAGAGGAAGGAAAAATATAAGATTAAAAACAGATTAAAATTTTAATAAATTGCTTCACCTCAATTATAGAATGTGTTCAGTGTACCAGGCTAAGGGTTGTAACTATGTTGTTTCACTCCATCCTCATTTAGGATCCAGTCAGAAGCCAGAAACCACACCAATTGTTTGAACAGAGATTTTAGGTTAAAGACTTGTTTACTAGGTAAAAAGTAATTAAGTAGGTAATTAAAAAGTTAAAAAGACAATCCTGAGGTGCTGTGGGCTGGTAAATGAACTCTGTGTGCTATATGCCAATTTTAATAGTGTACATACAACCACCGTGGCTGATTTCAGGCTACCAATGTGGCATCACTGAACACAGCATTGGAAAGAGTAGAGCACAGTCGGCTCCTGCGAGCTGATTTCTGTGCCCCACAGACTCTAAGGTATTGCCAAGGCATCAATGGAGCAGGTAAGACCCCTAGCCCCGAGGTAACAAAGAGAAGTGATTGGAATTACGTAAATGCCAAAACTTAGGGGATGTTAGTTGGTTAGTGCTGGGATCTGTGATTTTTGAGGAGACACCCTGGGGAGCTAGGACCCACATCTCTGAGGGAGGAGTCGCCAGTTGACGAGTGCTGGTGTCTCTGAGAGAGTACAGTGAAGCTGGTTCTATAAGTATTGGAAAAATGACAGATTGATTTCAGCTGCTGCCACAGGGTGGAATTGCTGCTGCTGGAATGAAGAAGTGTTGCTATGGTGATACAGATAGGAAAAACAAGTAGACAGAAAAGAAAGAGTGCCTTCTCCCCCCTACAGTCTTGCAATCTCTCTGTAGTGCAGATGCCAACAGGGAACCACTGTCAAAGCAGAAATGTGGCCTTAGAGTCCCCGCCTCAGCACCACAAAGCAGAACATAGAAGTGTGGGTCTGGAGCTGAGAGGTGATATATTAAATAATTGGCCTAGTGAGATATAAGGCCACTTATGTAATTATTAACACATATCAAATATCTAAGATCAGTTAACTAATTAATTTAATATAGACTTGAACACAAATAAGCCTGACTCCAGTGTGTCCTTTTTTTTATTTTTTAGGAAGGTTGTGGGTTTATAGAACAATCATGCATAAATTACAGGATTCCCACATACCATCCTATTATTAACACCTTGCATTGGTGCAGTATATTTATTACAAGTGGTGAAAGCACGTTTTCATAACTATGCTATTAACTATAGTCCATGGTTTCACTTACAGTTCACTGCGTTGTGCAGTTCCATGATTTAAAAAAATTTTTTAATTCTAGTAACATATATACAAACCAACCTAAAATTTCCCCTTTTAACCACATTCAAATATATGATTCAGTGCTGTTAATTATGTTCCCAATATTGTCCTACCTTACCACCATCCATTACCAAAACTTTTCCATCATCCCAAAACTCTACAGTTTAAGCCTAAACTTCCTATTCCCTACCCCCATCCTGTCCCTTGGTAACCTATATTCTGGATTCTGACTCTATAAGTTTGCTTATTCCAATAATTTCATATCAGTGAGATCATATTAATACAATATATTTCCTTTTGTGTCTGGCTCATTTCACTCAATATGTGACTCCAAGGTTCATCCATTTTGTTGCATGTATCAGAACTTCATCCATTTTTACTGCTGAATAATATCCCATTGTGTGTATATACCACATTTTGCTTATCCATTCATTGGTTGATGGACACGTGGGTTGCTTCCATCTTTTGGCAATTGTGAATAGTCCTGCTGTGAACATTGGTGCGAAAATGTCTGTTCAAGTCCCTGCTTTCAGTTCTTTTGGACATATACCTAGAAGTGGGACTGCCAGGTCATATAGTAATTGTATTCTCAACTTTTTGAGGAGCTGCCAAACCCTCTTCCACAGCAGCTGGACCATTTTACATTCCCAGCAGCACTGAATGAGTGTTATTATTGCTCCACATCCTCTCCAACACATGTAATGCTTGATCACAGCATTACATTAACAATGCATGTCAGTAAAATTTCTTTTTCCCTTCTCTTGCTGTTGATCTTTAACTAGGTAATGCTAGATTATACTATAATTTGCTATCTCTGGTGATGACACTTTTTACAAATTTCTAACATGGTCTTTGCTTCTTCTTGGAAGCAAGTGTACCAAAAATGAATGCAGATGAGGATTGATCTGGCTTCAAGAAAGAGCATTCTTTTTTTCCTTTCTTTCTGTTTTTTTTTTAGGAACGGGGTGGGGGGCTGGGGATTGAACCTGGGACCTCGTGTGTGGGAAGCCAGTGCTCAACCACTAAGCCACATTGGCCCCCTTGAGTTGGTTTTTACATTTATTTGGGGGTTTTGTTTTGTTTTGCTTTGTCTTTAGGAGGCACTGGGAACCTAACCTGGGACCTCCTCTGTGGGAAGCAGGCGCTCAACCAATTGAGCCACATCTGCTCCCCAGAAAAAGCATTCTTATCATAAGACTTCAGTATATTCACAAAACTAAAGATAGCATAGAAACAAATCTCATGGGACCCAAGCATTTCAAATTTCTGAACACAACACTAACATTTTCTGTCAGATACATAGGAAAAAGTGTTATATTAGGATGGTTAAATAAAGTGGAAACATGGAGGAATGCAAAGATCCTCTACATTACACACATCACCAAAGAAATGGCTTTATAAATTGTTTGGCTCAGGGCTGTACACACACACACGAAATACATAAAGGGTATACAAAAAGAAGATACTGGATTTGATATATTTTAAGATGCCATTGATTGTAAGACAATCCATTAATTATTTAACACTAATGAAAATAAGGCTGCCAATGAAATACGTCATACTCTTGCTTGTAAAACACATCACAACTTCAGAGATGTTACAGTGTGAAATGTTGACAATAGAATTCATGAAATAAGGTAGAACTAAATAAATTACATTAAAATTAAAATTAAAATACAATAAATTAGGTATGTGAGATTATAATAAAAAGCACATTAAGTTACAAGGAATCTTCACCAATGAGAAGAAAGAAGGCTTTTGGATCCTTTAGAACAATCCCTCAGATGTAGTAATGCTTTTTCCTTCCTCTGGCTCTTCCCCATCTCCTCCAAAGGATAAACTGTGGGAGGGGAATTTTGGGGACAGTATGTCGAGTTAAAATTGAATCTAAGGAGAACTTTTCTAATAGTAAGTTGCATTTGTTTCAGTCCTTCAAAAAGCAGACATCAAAATGTGATGAGATGTGCCAGAGATATAATGGGGGACAGAGCAGGGGAAGGAGGCGGGAGCCCTCAGTCTGGGACTCATGCAGGTAACTGGAAAGAGAGAGAGAAGGAAAGACGATTCATGTAGGAACAATCATGGTCTGCAGCACAGTTCCAAGAAAGGTTTGACAAGGGTCATGGGGAAATCTAAACTAATGTCACCTGTTGGAGGAGTCACATGAATCAATGGAATGGGACTGTGTTTGTGCCCCCACGACATTCAGCTATTGGCTAGTAGCAATCACAGAAATCATGGCCTTGGTGTGTACACGTGGTAGGTCCAGAGGGATAGCAAAAGCTGTCAATTATGCTTCCTGAGGCAGGAGAACTGAGCAGTGCACTATCAAGTCCACTATATAAGGCTTGATAAGCACTAGAAGAAGACTGAGAATTTTTCACAATAATTTACAAAAAATGTAATCTAATCTTTTGGAATGAGTTTCATTCTAAAGGCAAAGGGACAAACCATATGAACTATTTAAGTCTTTCTCAGCCCTGCAATTTCATTACTACACAAATCCATATTGTGATCTACAATTGATGAAACTTTAGAAGCAAAAATCACAGCTGGAAATGAAAGGCATTTAAATTGCAAGAATGTTATTGAGGATATACCAGATGATGATGTAGAAGCAATATTTAGAAGTCTACAGATGATGCTAAATTAGGTGGAATGGTAATAATGAGCACAGTATATTCGCGTGCCGAATGACTTCAGCCATTTAATTACAGTGCTGGGCTAACATGATAAATGCACCTGGACTCAAATCAATAGTAAATGGTTTCCCAGAACAAAGCATTCAAGAAGGCCATGTATACTAAAGAGAATGGTGTTTGCAATAAGCAGCCAGAAATAATTCTGACGTTAGAGGACAGAGTTAAAGCAGCAGAATTCTAATTATGTATTGAAAATGGCTTTGGTAGGTGAGTGAGCTACTTTCTGGTTATAAATGTGCTATTTGGGAAGGTGCTGTTAGGCTTAGAAATACTACTTATTGCACAAAACGGCTCTCTCTGTCCTGAGGTGGGAGAATGAATGCCTACCCTCTCCCTGCACTGAAGCCTGAACTCACACTGAACACCCAGAGAGGAATATGGATAACTCCAGGGTGTGGGGGGAAGATCATTCATAAACTGAGGCCACTGAGCGATGTCTACACCATGCCCAATGAGCTTAACCTCTCTGCTTTTCACTGTTCCCAAGAAGGAGGTAGGGGGTGGTGTCATGCCCTCTTTTTAAAAACAGCTAAACAAAAAAGAGCCACAAAAGAGGGCTGAGAAACCTAGGTAATATTTAATTGTCATGTATGAATATATGGTTAATTAATAAAAATTACTTTGTTAAATGACTCCCTTTTGGCAGATATTTGTCTTTGGAGTTCCAAATCTCTTACTGCTTTCAAAATAATCATTTATTTCATTTAGAAGATTGAAGTCCCCTCTAGTATATGACTATACAGATAAATTTGGACTTCCAGAGACAGTAAACCATTATTGAAGTGTGGGTTTATCTACTCATTTTCCCCTCAATATGCATATAGAGAAGGGACATTTGTACATGGAGAATGCACTAAGAAGGCAATATAGTGGATGTTTGCAGTATTTTGAGTTATGTCATCCAGTCGCACTCTTTGAGGAACAGTTCTTGTGTTCATTTAGGGCTCCTTTTCCCTCTCTCACTCACAGGATGTGCAATTCCTGGGAAGCCAACTCTAATCCCAGCCCTAGGAGCAGCACATGGGAGTCATGCCAAGGAACCAATCAGCTCATATTTTCCCTGGCACTGGATGGTCTGGGGACAGGTGCATGCCCTCTACCAGGCAAATTGGAGCAAGGTCTTTTGCTTCAGTCGTGGGAGTGGAGGATTTACTCTCCTGCTGAATGTAATCCTGAGTGGATGCATGAGCTGGACATGCTCCCATCATCTTGCTATCAGGTGGAACTTGAAGTGGAAGCCAACACAGCAGAAGGCAGAGCCAGAGATAGAGAATAAATTGAGCACTATAAATATCATCTGATTGGCTTTTACAGCAATGCTGGAGTCAGTTCTCTTCTTAGATGTTTCACTTATATGAGCTCATAAATTCTCTAGTACGTTGGTTTGGATCAGAGTTTTTGGCCTTCAACCAAAAGTGTGCTCACTTTCAGGGTACCTGGCAGTGGGATATTGGGAGTGGGGTGGTGGTGGAGTAGAGTATATTATAATCTTAAAGTAATTGGAAGTGAACACGAAATGCACTCTGTTTAACATGTTAAATATGCCACAATCCTTCCTTAGAAAGTACAATAATAATTGAACAAGCTAGGAATGTTGATGGTAATGAACTAGGAATAAAAAGGTTGAGGAAATTTGTTTTTGGTGGTGTACATTATCAAGCCAAAGCTGAAAAAACTCTATCAACACAAATAATCATTATCTAGGTTTGTCAGGAAGAAGAGTTATGTGGCAAGAGATAAAAGGGAAGAAAAATAATTTTAGAGAAATGCCAAGCTGATTATTCCCAAGGGAGCAGTATAAATCAGGGTGAGAAAGCTGGGGCATGGAAACTAGGAAGGGAAATTGCATAGGATGCAGTCACAGGCATTGGAGGCCCAGAACTGAACTAAGAAGGTAGCATTTCTTCAAGATAAAGACCTTTGGCATTCCTGGCCCAGATCCTCCACCCATTTTCTCTTCTTCACACACCTGACCATATCTTTCCTCCAGAGTAAGTGCAGGAGCCCCAAGCAAGCTCTTTGAAGGGCTCACGATTCATTTTTAGCATTCAGCAAGTATTTCCTGAGGACCTACTACTCTAGGCAGGCCTTGTGTTTGGGTAATATCATAGAAAACAAAAAAGCAAACTCTTTCCTCCAAGAGTTTATATTCTGCCAGAGTATGCAGAAAGAAAACAGGGGAGGAAACAGAATTAGTTTTTAAAGGCTATGAAGTGTTCCATGGAAGATTATAATTAAAGGACATGATGAGACGCGCAGGTTCAGCAAATGTATCCTTAAGGAAGAGGCATCCAAGCTGACTTCTGTGTAAAAGTTAATAATGAGAAGGCAGAATCCAGAGGGAATAAGATGGGTGGAACCCTGTGTCATGAGGGAGCTCGTCATGTTTGAAAATCTGAAGAAAGGTCAGTATGACTGACACACCAGCGCTCGTGGACATAGAGCTCAAGGTGAGGAGGGAGAATGTGGGGGCCAGGTGGAGAAGGGGCGGGCAGACTGCATTTAGGATTTAGAGCAATAGGAATCCTTTGAGGAGTTTAATCAGAGGTGCCACATGATCATATCTATAATTTAAAAATATCTGTTTGGTTAACCAGGGTAGAACGGCTAATGAAGGCACAGATTGTGACGGTGGGGGTTCAATCAGGAGGCTCTTGTAGAAATCCAGGATTGGAGCTCATTAGGATGTTGAAACTGTAGGTGAATCCAAGTAGATAGATTCAAGGTGTGTTTAGGGAATAAATTAGAATTTTGTCTTTGATTAGGTATGGGAGAAGTGCGGAAAAGGACTGAGATGACAAAATTGACCGCTAGCTTTCTAGTTTGCACAAGAGGGTAGATGGTGGTTTTATTTCCCAAGGAAAACAGAATAGACACAAGGGCTGCTAATGAGCAAAAGTTCACTTTGTCAGGTAGAACTTGAGGTATCTGGTAGATGTATCTGGCCCTCAGAGGACTGATATGGCTACATATATAAAGATGAAAATAATTGGCATTTAAAGAACAACTGAAGTCACCAGCATGAAGGAAATGTCTAGGAAGAAAGTGTGGAATAAGAAGAGAAGAGGATCCTTCTGAGATTCTCTGCTACCTCATTCTCTTCCATCAGACCTTTAAAAAGGGAACTCTCTGAGGAGTGGGTATGGCTCAAGCAGTTGAGCACCTGCTTCCCACATGGGAGATCCCAGGTTTGCTCCCTGATGCCTTCTAAAAAAACAAACAACAGGGAAACAAATGAAAAAACCAACTCAGGGTTGCTGATGAGGCTCAGTGGTTGAGCACCAGCTTCCCACGTATGAGATCGTGGGCTCAATCCCCAGACCTGGAACCTCAAAAAAAAAAAAAACAAACTTAACAAAAAGTTTCAAATCTCTTTAGGGTGCAATCTTAGATCATAGATATAGGAAGAAAATCACAGAGAGCAAGAAGAAAATATTTCAAAGAGGAAGGAGTGGTAAACTGTATCTAATGCTATGGAGATGGAGATGCCCAATAAGATTTGGACTAATTAATGCCCATTTGATTTACTTTTTATGAAGGTCATTGAGGACTGTATTGAGAGCTGCTGCAATGAGTATAACAGACATAAAAATAGTAGTAGTATCTTAAAAATAAGTCCATAATTTCAGATAATAATCTACCCCATTCTATTTTTTAACCTAACAATAAACTCATGAGGGATGATTCATTGAGTCCTGATGAAACCTGTTCTTTGAAGTGTGACTGAAATGTAAATAATACTTTTTTGGTTTTGAAATGGTCATGGTCTGGAAATAGGATCTGAACATAAGCTGTTTCCAAATGCAGAGAACAACATGATAATAGCATTTTTGTTGCCTCAAACATTCACCTAGCGAAGACTACATTATAATTAGCAGTCCTAGCTTTTGCAGCTAAAAATGGAGTAGATGAGCAGCTAAAACTGGGACTACCAACTAAAACGAGTCTACAGCAGCATTTAGAAGTAACAGTTAGTGTACGTTTGCTGATTCAAAGGGAAACACAGCCAAGACCTTCTAAATAGCCGGTGCTGACTGATGGAGGCCGGGCTGGCTAGCTCAGCCATTCCCGGCTATTCCTCCTGAGGGAATTTGTATTTGGAGGTTTATAGTCTGGAGAAAGAAAGAAGGACTAACGGCCCCTTATCCTCAGCCACTTTCTAAGCTAATAATTTCCTGAAAGTAGCCTGTAATGAAAATGTGGTATTTAGCAAAGGAGAGAGGAGATCCTGATTTGGTGAGGCAAGGTTTATGTGAACATGAGTCTTTGTGGAAGTGAGAAATGAAGCAGGCCAGACCCTCACTAGTCGTGTCAGGTGCAAGTGTACCCACACAAGCTGTTTTGGGAGACATCTGCAGCAACAGAGCGAGTGTCGCTTTTCAGACCAAGTTTCTGTCTTAAATTTAAGGGCCAGCTGCTTCTATTTGGGAAAAGACAAGAAGAGTACACACTTCAAAACATGTGCTACAAAACCCTTTCAGAATCTCAACAATTTTGACAGCAGGGCATACTGATCGTTTGTTTTGTTTTGCCTTCCTTCCCTACAGATCCCTGTAAAAATGGCATGTCCATTCTAAAAGCAGGCATGGAGTATCTCTAATTTGTTAAGACAATGTTAGGTACTGAGATGTAAAAAGCAAAGTACGCAATATCCCTTACCTCATTAAATGTACATTGTCTTAGACCAGGTATACAATTAAATATTTTACAAATGGAAAATGATTTTTGGTATAACAGAAGTAGAGCAAACTAATATAATATTCACCTGGAGAGCTGGAAGAGATTCATTTTCTGTATGGAGAAGCATATAGAGCTGGACTTGAAGGACAGGAACATTATTAATAGGGAAGATGAAAGGATGGCTTGTAGACTGAAGGCACTGCATGAGTAAAGAGTTGGAAGTATGAAAGGACATGCCTAATTAATAAATAAAGCAAACAAACGAAAACAAGCCCCCAAAATCCGTGCCAAGCAAAGGGAAACAGAATGTAATGATATTTCTATTCTCTCCAGATGTTAACATATGAAAAATGACTTCAAGATTTCATTTAATCCTACACTGTTTATAAAATGCAGGGAGGGAAAAGAGATGCCTTTACTAAAAATCTCTGGAGAGGCCTAGAAAGAGGCAGTATATTCTATTTTTAAGCAAAGGACTCTGGAGCCAGACCATCCAGGTTCCAGTTGAGCATTTCTATATGCAAGCTGGGTAATCTTAGTCTAGTTATTCTACCTCCCTGAGCTTTGCTTTGCTCATCTGTAGAAGGGGAATAACACTATCCCCTTTACAGTATATTTGGGTGCAGTAGGTCAATACTTGCAAGCCCTGAGCCTTGCTTTGCTCATCTATAAAAGGGGAATAACATTACACCCTTTACATTGTATTTGGGTGTGGTAAGTGAGTCAATACTTGCAAAGCCCTTGGGCCTGTGCCTTGAACATGGTAATTCCATGCAAAGGCCTCAACCACGAATAATTTGATAGCTTATAGCTCCACCTACTGGCTGATAGGATTAGTGTTATTATAAATTTCTTTAGAATCAAATTATGTTTTTATATATATAGGCACCAAGGGTGGCATAATCATATTTTAATTTATATTTTTCTCTCATTATTTTCTCCTTTCTTTCTCCCTATTTTACCAAACGCCTGACCTTTTACTTCTTTACCTCAGAAGGAAGCATGTGTCAGAATACAAAGTTAAAGTCACCTGCCATGGCTTTTGAAAAGCCAATGTCCTTTGGAAAAAAATAGGCATTCCCAGGTATGGAAACACTGCATTGAAATAACATAAAGGGATCATTCCCCTAGACTAGGAAGAGACACCTGGGGTTGTTAGAGGGGTGGGTGTAGAGAGAGGCAGAAATTGCCATAAGCTGATTGGCAACTGCTGAGGAGGCAGAAATTGCCATAAGCTGATTGGAGCTTAAAAAGGCAAGCTAGCGTCTACATTCGGCCCAAGCATGACACAGGATAAGACCACCTGAGAGACCCATGCAGCCTGAGATGGCGCTGTCTTGGTGGTAACCTGTGTGGTCCTGTGACAGGTACCACACAACCACGGATAACTTCTTGAAGGTGTGTGAGATCCTGGGGGAGTGAGAATCCAGATGTGATGGTTAGGCTAATGCATCAACTCAGCCAGGTAATTGTACCCAGTTGTTTGGTCAAGCAAGCATTGGGCTGATTGTAATACAAGGTCATTTATGGACTTTAGTCACCAGTGAGTTTATTGCATAGATGGTTGATTACATCTAATCAACTAAGGAGGTTGCTGTCAGCAAAGAGTGACATTTTATCCAATCAGTTGAATGCCTTAAAAAGGGAAATGATTTCAGCATTCAGAGAAATTTTCCAGCTTGACTTTGGACAGCCAGCGTCTCCTGGGAACTCATCAAAGACCTTCATCGGAGCACCTGGTTTGCAGTCTGCCTGTGGAATCTGGACTTGTGCATCCCCATGGTCATGTGAGAGAATTTTATAAAATCTTATACTATTTACAGATATCTCCTTTTGATTCTGTTTCCCTAGAGAACCCTGACTAATAAATCTTGGTACCAGGAGTGGGTAGAAGTTTACAGTTACAAGGCCATAAAAAGTCCAACTGAAGTTTACTTCCTTACCAAACATTGTTGCCACGTGTTGAAGCAATACGGCGGGCAATGTCTGCGAGGGTTAAGCCTTCCTCTTCCCTCTTAAGGCCCTGTGAGTCCAGCTTCTTCTTATCTCAGCTATAGGCTGGTGTAGGGCTTGTCTCTCTTCCCAGGGCTTATTTCTTTCTGGGCTCAGCTGCTCTGTTCTCTTCACAAGGTCAGCTGTAAACTATCAGGTGAATGGTTTGTCTCTTTTCTACTGTGTATCTTCTCTGTGTATCTACTTCTCTGTTCTTGATCAAGCATTCATTTATATAGCCCACCAAGGGGGTGGGGACTCAACCATGTACAACCTAATGACATAGTTGAATCAAAGCCCTAATCTTAACATAATCAATTTTGAATTTAATACAATCAAAGGGTATCACACCCAGAAGAACAGACCAGTTTACAAACATAATCTATATCTCTTTTTGGAATTCATTAATAATATCAAACTGCTACACTCCACCCTCTGAATTCCAAAAAGACATTACAATATTAAAAAAAACTTAAATCAGTAACAATGCTAAGTACAAAATCATATCACAATCAGTTTAAAGAAATAGTTTGTCTTGGGGTAAAATCCTCTCTGGCTATAGACCTGTGAATTTTACAAAACAATTTATCTGCTTTCAATATACAAAGGGACAGATAAAGAATAAACATTTTCATTACTATAAGGAGAATTTTGGAGGGAAACATGAGTTACTGGTCCCTTACAGTTCCGAAAACCTGTGGGGCATACTTCAATAGATTTCAAAGTCTGAGAGTCATTCTCAAGATGATGGTTTCTTCTCCCTGGGGCCTCATGGGGCCCACCCTTGCCACTGGCTTGCCCAATGGCCATTTTCTTGGTTCCACCCTCATCAAGCATCTGGGTGGCAACCCAGCTCCAGACCTCACCCTCCAAGAATGTTGGGGTGATGACCACACTTTACCCAATCTCTGGGGTAGAGTCTCAACCCCCTTAGTACAGTGAAGGGGAGGCAACATTCTCCCTAATCTCTGGTGTACAGGCCCAACCCTCTCAGAGCAATGAGTTGGTGACCTGGCCTTCCCTAATCTATAGGAGAAACGCCCACCCCTCTAAGACCTATGAGGTGTTTGCCTCCTCTCCCCGACCTTTGGGGAATGTTTAAGGATGTCAAGTTTAATATTCAAAAACTTGCACCCTATTTTGTAGGGAATTAATGCATTTCTGGTTCTATGCAGGACAGTTGCATATTGTTAGGTGGAAATTATGTGTGTCTGTTATTGTTTTTATTTAGACACTAAGTATGGCTTAAGGTGATGTGTATGGTTGCCAAGCTGAGAAGGGGTGGACTGTGATGGTTAGGCTAATGTATCAACTTAGCCAAGTAATTGTACCCAGTTGTTTGTTCAAGCAAGCACAGGGCTAATTGTAATACAAGGACATTTATGGACTTTAGTCACCAGTGAGTTTATTGCATAGATGGTTGATTACATCTACAATCAACCAAGGAGATTGCTGTCAGCAAAGAGTGACATTTTATCCAATCAGTTGAATGCCTTAAAAGGGGAAATGATTTCAGCATTCAGAGAGAATTTTCCAGCTTGACTCTGGACAGCCAGCTTTTCCTGGGAATTCATCAAGGACCTTCATCAAAGCACCTGCTTTGCAGCCTGCCTGTGAAATCTGGATTTGTGCATCCCCACAGTCACGTGAGAGAATTTTATAAAATCTTGTACTATTTACAGATATCGCCTGTTGATTCTGTTTCCCTAGAGAACCCTGACTAATACACCAGCAAATACCTGGAATGACTGAAGCTGCTTCTTTTCCTCTTTCATTCAGGAGTATGGGTACTCAGATTTCATTATTAAGTCATATAAAATAAAGAAAGTGATTACATGCTCACCTGAGCTTATGGTTACATCCTGGCTATATACTGGCTACCACCAAAAATAAGGAATTTATGATGAAGTTAGGTAATTCTTCCAATTCCTGTTTTGCTTTCTTTTCTCTCTTGTTAAAGGGTGAAAAGAAAATAGGGTTGAACTAGAAAAACTCAGTCTCACAGATATTTCAAATTAGCCTTTAACTTAGTTAAAAGAAACTCAAAAGTTACAGTATCACCAGAAAGACCCACAAATCTAGACTGAGTTTGCCCACTCAGTTTGTGTACGTTATTCTTCCAAGTCTCATTCTGAGTCACTTTCAGATCATCTGCCTCCTCTCTCTGGCCTTCAAGATTTCGATATTTTTCACACTCACCATTTTTTAATAAAAATTGCTTGAAAATTTCCCTCCTCCCAATTATTATCAAAATCCCAAGTAATTTTTGCATGATTGTTTTGTAAGCTCATAACTTCTCTAAGAAAATATATATATTAAAATAAAACCCAAGTGTTTATTATTACTTCCTGCCTCATGGAATTGATCTCATTATCTAATTAAAGTAATTCAGAGTAAAACTTGAGAGAGCAAAAATTTTCCATAGGAGATATGCATTTTGTTAATACAAAGGAAAAATTTCACTTATTAGAAAGCATAAGGAAAATGCATTTAACCTGGGACAATATCGTGGGCTCTTGCCTATTTTCTGGGATAATAGTTTTCTGGGATCTGAGATATGTGAAATCAGTGCTGCAACTTTCATTCAAAATCTGCTCCAATCCTTGAAAGTGAAAGAGTTTCTCAACTGATATCTTATAGAACTTATAACTGAAAAAAATATTTCAAATACTTTAAATCATTCGATCTTCACAATAACCCTTTTTAATAGGCAGAACTAGTATTTCCATCTTTAAGTTAATACCACATGCTCACACCTCTCCTGGTTAAACGTGCAAGCTTTTTCTGAACTCAACATTTTGTGACTTTTCCTTTTCATTAATGTAATCATAATTATTAATCATTATTATTAATTTTGAAGACTTTTAATAATTCAATACTAAAACGAATATTTGATGTAAAAGAATGTTAGGCAAAATTCATTTCCCCTGGCTCAGAATAATAAATCAATAGGAAAAAATAGTGACTTCAAAGATTGATTAGATTAAAAGTAACATAGAGGGTTATAGTTTTCTCTGAGTTAAAAAACAAACAAACAAAAAACAAATTAGCTACCCAAGGCTAACAGAAAAATAAACATGTTCTTGTATATTTAAATGGCTTTGCTCTTCAGCTCCAGAATGAAATCTCTTGCTCATTGTTTTTCAACTAGCATGAATTTATCACAATTAAAATCAAAGAACTACAAAATGCTAAAACTGAAAGCAACATTAGAAACAGTTTAGCCCAGCCCCTATTTTTCAGGTTAAGAGATTGAGTCTAAAATCCACCAAATTAACAGATTTTCTGTAGACTACAAATATAATCACAATAAAAAGAGGTGGCACTGTTACCGTAAGGACAGCCATTTCCAATAGACAGGCCCTTCTGATCCGGCGCTACAAAGGACAAACGCGTATCCTAGGGAGAAGGTGATTTATTGCGAGTACACAAGCAAGGAACTGGGGGAATTGTCCCCAAACCAGTTCAAAGTGAAAATGGGTGCTAGGGCTTTTATAAGGAAAAAAGAAAAGAAAAGAGGTAGTTGAGAAGAAAAACAAATAAAAAAAAAAACACAAAAAAACTGATGCCTAGGACCTTGTGAGGAGGGTAAGTGCAATTTCTCACTCCTAGATCGTCTCAAGCATATCAAACTTGTCCTTGATTTCAGCGGCAAATAAACCACAGTTTAGATGTAGTTGTGCAGGTGCAAGGCCTTCATGGCTCCTTTCTCAGCCAACCGCTCAAGGATATCAAGCTTTTTGTCTCTGAGAAAAGGTACAGATTTACACCATTCTATATGGTTTTGCTTTGAGACATTATCTTATCCCTGTAAGCAAAACTGAGAAGATCTGGTTAATATCCTTCAGGGAACTAAGTGCAAATAATAGAAAACCAGCTCAATTAGTTTTAGAATTTCCAAAGCTGCTTAAGTGAAGAAATTGCAATAAGCACACTCTCCAGTTATCAGCACTAGGTCTTGGTTTCCTAAATTCATATCCCAAGATGATTCTATGACACCACACTAGAGTCATGCAGGTTAAAACCAATATATTCCCCATTTCCCTCTCAAGATAATACTTTAAAAAACAAAACAAAAACCATTCAATTCATTCAGGATGCCATCATCATGCTTGAGTTGTTGCCCTAATTCGTCTTTCTAACTTTAGTCTTATCTCTTGTTCTGACCACTGCAACCTGGATAAATATTCTAAGATGCAAAGAATCTGATCATATCACTCAGCTTACTAAATTCTTTCAATAATGATAACCAACACCGGTTTAGTATGTACTGTGGTCTTTAGATACAGTAGCTCATTTTAATGCTCACAGTTTATAAGTGGAGGAACTATGGCATTGGGTGGTTAAGAAGTTTAGGTCTAAGGTCACAGCTAGTAAGTGGCAGAGGTGTGACTCAGAAGCTAGAATCCAGGCTCTTAACCACCGTTCTATACTGCCTCCGAGACTCACCAGGGCTTGCGGGCAAAGCCAGAATTCCTTCAACACCACTGGAATTTGTTGGAACTAGCAGAAGCTAAAATTGCATTGCTTACATCTCCTGCCTCAACCTTTACCATTACTCTGATCACGAGTATGCATAAGCCAGTCTGAACTCTTGCAATTCCTAAATACCCTGAGGTTTTTTTCTCCTCTAAGCAAGGTGGGATTGAGAATTTCAGAAACTCTCATTGATGGAAAACTATGGTGCCCCTACATTATCATATAATTCACAATAAATATAAATTTAAACCATGATGTGTTAGGAAATTCAATAAAGTTATTTCCCATGATGGAGATTTCAAATATCAAATTCTTAAAATTTGTTTCTAATTTTTTTTGGACACCTGCTTTGCCCTAAGCATGTTTTACCTGCCTATTCCATAAGCTGGCATCTCCTCCTGATTCCCTTCCCATCCATCCCTTTTGCTTGACTAATTTATTAGATTTTCAAGATTCAAGAATGATTTCTTAGTCTTAGAATGGTCTTCCTTGAGTCTGGGTTAGCCATCCCACCTTAGCTACACAAAAGCACTCTGAATTTCCCTCTAAAACAACCCTTTGCCACACTGCCCATTTATTAGTATATCTCCCACAACTAGTAAATTCTGTACCCAGCACCTGGTATAATCTACCAGATTACAAATAGTCAAATAATTTTATAGATCAAATAAATGAGTTCTATTATTGTGCTATATTATAAAATGCAATATGATAGGAATTCAGATACCTGGGATCTAATCTTGGGTCTATGGCAAAATGCTTTGTAATCTTGGACAGTCTCCCCATTTTCTTACCCAATAAAATAAAAAAGAATTTTAATGTGTTTACCTACATCATAGGGACTTCACAAGGCTCTAAGGAAATAATGTGAATAAAAGCAATTAAAAAGGAAACAAGTTATTGTTGGAAGAACTCACATTGCTTTCATGAAGTGCATCAATTGCTTTTCCATATCATACTGAACACCAAATGATGGGCAGCATGAAGGGCACCATCACGGATTTTAGCTCATGAGCCTGTGCCCTAATTCATCTTTCTATTTCTAGTCTTATCTCCTGTTTGAAGCTTGAATGAAAAATCAGAACCTTGGCCATATGGAACAAGTGGTGAGACATGACTGACAACCACCACTCAATACCACTGGATAAGGTCGATAGAGGGATTAGAGGATCTGGCTACTGGATTGATTTGGCAGATGTAGCTAACAAACTAGCATTGGCTAAACAAACATAAGAGGAAAAGTGAGTGATTTTCATAATGAGCTGAATCCCATTCCACCCTTTCCTTACCCTAGTCAGTTGAGACATTGCTCTGGTTGGAGAGACCTGGGAAGAATTTTTTCTGATGAGGAGTGGAGGTAGGGGTGGCATAACTCATTACGAGGTAAACACACTGCATGCATGTCCACAGATCTTTCAGTTGTCAGCACCCAAAATCTATGGGTGATCTACTCTGTACATAGAGACAGTGGTTATTTCCAAAATTTGGAGCAGTGTGTCATATCAGAAAATATGCTGCATTGAGAATCAGGACCTGGTGACTACATTTCTTCCTTTAACTAGTCGGGTAACCTGAGGCCAGTCACTTAACCTCCATCTGTCTCAGATTCCTTATCTGTGAACTGCTTAGAAAATATAAATGACATCTCCTAGACAGGGTTATCATGTGGATTAAATCCAAAAAGAAGTGGTAAGAAAGTTCTGTGAAGCCTTCAGTGTTCTTTAAGAGTTAGAGGGCTTTGCCTCCACAGCAGAATAAAACTAAGCATAGAAACACTGGGCACTAAAATCAACCTGATTCTCATAATCAGAGTGTCTGAAGTACACAGCCTAGTGGCTTTTTTGGCACTACAAGTTTTAGGTAAGCCACATCCTCTATAATAACGATTCATGGAATTCTGCGTCCCTAAGAAATAGTTGAGGATGCAGAAGTGAGCCTTGTCTTCAAAGGTTCTGAGTCAATAATTTGGGTATGGATCTAAAAGCAGTATTTTTAATGAGCACTGCAAGTAATTTTGTTGCAGGTGATCCAGGAATTGCACATTGAGAAGCAGGTCTATTGTATTTGCAGTCATCGTGTATGCAAACAAACCCTTAACAGTATTTTCTACTTTTACAATTATGTCTCATTCACTCATCATCATTGCAGAAGAGGTCCTATGCTATACAAGAATTTTCCAGATAATTGAAGCTTCCTTTGAAAAATAAAATTTGTATTTATTTTAAATAATCCAGTGTATATTCTTTTAAAATATATATATATTACAAATGTCTTTGCCTTCTTCCTAAACTTCCAGACTCAGAAGTATTCTTATGGTTATCAATTTTACTATGAGTAGATGCAATAATATCCCTAGGAGTTATTAAGATATAGAGTAAAATTTACCTTCACTCTTAAAATGACCCTGGATGGTTATTAATTATGATTTCTTAGGTAGGGATTATTAAGGTTGATTTTAATAGTTTATTTAAAAATAATTTCAATTCTTCCAAAAACCAAGTACAGTGCAAAAAACTCCCAAATACTCCCAGATTCCCTAACTATTAAAATTTCATTCTTCTGTATTCAAACCATCACCTCTCTCTCTTTCTCTCTCTCTTTTCCCCTCTCTTTCCACACATGTGCATACACACAAACACACACATTTGGTCATCAATCTTTTTTTTTTAGGAGGTCCCCAGGCTTGGACCCAGGACCTCCTACATGGGAAGCAGATGCTCAACCACTGAGCTACATCTGCTCCCCATAATGTTGTTTGTTCTGGGGTTTTTTTTGTTTTGTTTTTAGGAGGTACTAGAGATCAAACCCGGGACCTCATATATAGGAAGCAGGTGCTCAACCACTTGAGCTACATCCGCTTCCCCAATCTTTTCTTAAAACTATTTGAGAGCAAGCTGCAGACATGATGACCCTAATATCCCAAAAATACTCCAGTGCTTATTTTCCCCAAATAAGGAAATACTCTCTTACCTAACAACCATACATCCTTCCAAATCAGGACATAAACATTGATCCAACAGTAACAATGTATTTTTTTCACTCTGATCCAGGTTCTTATCTAAGAACACTTATTGAATTCAATTGCTATGATAGTAAATTACATGATCCATGCTCTCTTCAAATACATACTCATTCCCAAATAACCCATGCACTGTCAGGATCCTTTGTATTCCCTCCTGTTTCCTCAATCTACTACTCTCATCCGCTTTTACCTACGAACTGCTACTCACTGTTCATGCTCCTCTGTGAAGACTTTCCTCCTCCGAACTGCAACAGTTCTTTGCCTTTCCTATCTTTAATGTTCTGGACAGATTTAAAGTCCATAGATCTTACATTCTATAGGCTGACCGTCAACAGGTTCTGTCCATTACTTCCTCATGATCAGACCCATGTCATGTTTTCTTGGTAGGAATTTAAAAAAAGAAAAAAAAAAGATTCTTCTCTTTTTTAATGCATTATATCAGGAGGCATACAATATCCACCATTCCCACCATTAATTACCTGGTTCTTTTGGTGCCAGGAAATTGTGTAAAATCACAATTTCCCCCTTTGTAACCAATTAGTGTTTTCCAAGATTATGCCAATATCCTCTTCCTCATTAAACCTGACCCATCAGCCTTAGCCTCCATTGCCAAACCCTGCCTGAATCAACTACATAGTATTATGATGATTGCCAAACCGTGATTTTATACTTTTTATCTTTTCTACATTTATTATGTGTATTCTGCTACAAGAACAAGCTTTCTCTTCTTCTGTACTTGTGCATTTAGTTAATGTGTTGCGCTCTGTTGCCATTACTTTTTTTTTTTTTTTATTTCAATGCTCTAATTGCCCTACATGTATTTGACCAGTGGGAGCCCCTTCAAGCTGATTCTTCTGCCATTTTGTCATGACTAACACTCTTGAAGAACCTGGCACAACAAGATGTTCTAGGAACTTCTTGTGCTTTCCTTGTGACAGTCCTGGAATCTGACATTTCTCTAAAAAGTCCAATTGGATTAAAGAATGAAGATCAGGGTTTTAGGTGTCTTCTTTGCTAGTGTGGTATCATTGCTTCTAGGCTCTCTCAGAAGACAGATTTGTGCATATGCATACATGCATATAAATATATATATATATTTACAATTACATGTATATTTTTAAAACATGTTGTATTAGTCAGCCAAAGGGGTGCTAATGCAAAATATCAGAAAATGGTTGGTCTTTATAAAGGGCATTTATTTGGGGTAGAAGTCCACAGTTACCAGGCCATAAAGCTTAAGTTTCTTCCCTCACCAAAGTCCATTGCCACGTGTTGGAGCAAGACAGCTGCCGATGCTTGCCAGGGTTCAGGCTTCTTGGGTTCCTCTCTTCCCAGGGCTGCGTTTCTCTCCAGGCTCAGCACCTCTGTTTCCTCCACAAGTTTAGAAAATAAACTTGTGAGACTCTCTGGGCTTTGCTTCTCTCCACAAGGCCAGCTGTAAACTATCAGGTGAACGGCTTGTCTCTACCCTGGGGCCTTCTTTCTTTCCTCACAACTAAGCTCCTCCATTTGCTCGCCTCCCCGGGCTCCAGCATCAAAACTCCAACTTCAGAACTGCTGCAACTCTGTTCTTTATGATACCTTTTATATTTTATTCCCCATCCACCAAGGGGTAGGGCTCAACACCCTACTGACATGGCCCAGTCAATGCCCTAATCATAACTTAATCATGTCCAGATGAACAGATCAGTTTACAAGCATAATCCAATATATATTTTTGGAATTCATAATTACATCAAATTGCCCAACAGCTACACATGAATATATCCACATACCTCCAATTCTAATCCAATACCTACCCTCAGGGGTCATTCTGCCCTTTCACCCTTACAATGTTTCAAAGTACTTTCTCCAACAAAGAGAAATCTGACTTCCATTATTCTCAAGTGTGTTAACTTATTTGCTCAATATAACCCATTTCACAAATGAGTCAACCATTTCCGGCCACCTCTCTGCTCATCCCCTTTAATACACTGTATTAACATGTATTAACAACATGCGGAGATTCCCTTTCTCCCAGAGTGCTGTGCCCTCGGGTGCTAGTGAGTTCACGAAGTGCTTCTGTGTGGAACCTTCTATCCCATCCAGCACCCCAGATTCTTAGGCACTGGCAAGCACACTGTCATTGCACCTCAAGATTGTCTCCTCTCTCCACCTCTCACTGTGCAAGAAGCATCTGCCACCTGCTCAACTATTCTGCACTGTAAAGAACAGAAAGGAAGATAGGAAGGAAAGTGTGGTGGTTTAAAACTGTATTACCCCAGGAAATCATGGTTTTAAAGCTAATCTATTCCTGTGGGTATAAATCTGTTTTAAGTAGAAGCTTTTGAATTGGTTACTACAGTTAAGAAATGGTCCAGGGTGGGTCTTAATATTGTTATTGGAGTCCTTTATACATAGAATGAATACAGACAGACAGACAGAGAGAAAGCCATGGAAACAAGAAGTTGAACACAACAAAACCTGGAAGAGAAGGGAGAGACCAGCAGATGCTGCCATGTGCCTTGCCATGTGACAGAGGAATCCAGGATTGCTGGCAGCTAGTCTTTGGGGAGAAAGCATCAGCTGATGATGCCTTGATTTGGACATTTTTCTCAACCTTGAGATTGTAAGCTTATAATCTAATAAATTTCCACTGTTAAAAGCCAACCTGTTTTATAATATCTGCTCTTGGCAGCTTAGCAAATTTCTTCCCTGATGAGAGGCTATCAGCTATCATTTCTGCCAATGTCAATATGCCTATCTCTACTGTATTAATCTCCTCATGTTTGTGTATTTGGTATTATAAAATATTTTTAGATGGAAAAACAGATATATTTAGAAGCCAGTATGTTAGATTTATGTCCAGTGAAATTTTAAAATGCTAAGTGCAAATATCTGAGTGCAATACTTGTGACTATCCAAGGAATTAAAAATCCTCAACCTCAGGATGTACATCTCATAACCTCTATTCTGGTTATCCAGGATTCATAAAGGTGATAAGTTGGAAAGCAAAAGCCCTTATATGGTCCCTGTGTAAGAGAATACCCCAATCCAATAAGGATTCTTAGCCTCTCTGTGCATCAGCTTCTTCATCTGTATTATGGGATGATAATACTTAGCTCATAGGTTTTTATGGGGATTAAAATGCGTTAATACAGGAAAAGTGCTTGGAATGGTACTGAAAGAGGTGCACTGAATAGAAACCAACGATTATTTTATTCCTACATGGACAGAGTTGGCCCCAGAGACCCTGGTTTCAGTCTGCTATGTCTGGGCAGTAGACCTCCAGCTAGGGAAGTTGAAATCTCCTGGCAGACTGCAGGCACTTGAAAAATTTATCACAGAAACAAATTAATATTTTTGAAAACTTGGTTCTTGAGGAAATGGGCTCTAGGTCAGGAGTCTTTTAATTGTTGCCAAAACAAAATCAGGGGAAGAGGTCATGGAGATCATAAATGCTATCCTTCACACAAGTAAAGTGTGAGAGTTTCAGTGGGCTGAAATGACAGGGAATTAATGACTGTAGGGAACATAATGCTTTAAACTAACACCTTTCTTGCACTTTTATGTCCCTGTGCAGTCCAAAAAAGTGGTAAGTGTTATTTGAGGCTTTTTGTTCTGTCTTCCGTCTCAATATATGTTTCATAACTTTATATCTCATCATCATGTAAAAATGGCAAGGCTACATATACAGGCTTACTTAGGAGTATATACTGACTTCTAATCCTTCTGCCATTCTCAGAGTCTGGCTCTATTTGTAGCAGACATCCTACTGTTACTTCAGTGGTGTCAAGTCATCAGTTGAAATGGCAAATACTCTGATCCAGGAACAAAGATGTAGAGCAGAAAATGATACTAAATTGTGCCAGTGGTAACCCAGCTCATCCTAAGGAGCAGATGGAATGGATCATTTGCCACCATATCAGGAACTTGGTGTTTGATTTACCTTTGTTCCAGCGACTATCATTCACATTACAGATAATCAGAGAAGAGATTCCTTATAGAACCCATACCACTTTCTTTATTGGTATGTCCCTGGTTGTCACCTTATTGTAACAGGATCATTCCTCCTACTGAGATGGATGACAGAGCACAGGCATCCTCAAATAACATTGACTAACTTCCCACAGAGCCCTTGACCTGGCCATTCATCTCCTGAAATACATCTTTTACAGTTTGAAAACAAAGAAACGCAGCATATGGCAGTTAGTTTGGATCTTAACAACTCTCTACTTTGCAAAGACAAATGATCAGCAAGCTGTTTCATACCTTAGCCTACAATTTCAGAGGACTAATTTATTATCTAAACAAAAACCCCTTAATTAATCAAAACTTAACATTAAAGTCAAAATTAAGTTATGTTACCGAGGCCATCTGTTGGCAGGTATGCATACTACTCTCTCCTCTTCTACAGACACAATACTTTGTCCTATGTAAATTTTTTTTTTTTTTAGGTTAATTAAATTCAGACAATGTGTTGTTCATTGAACATATCTCAATGGCTCTTTTAATCAAATGCTGGCTTGAATAAAAATCTTTTAAACATTTCTGTGAAAGAGAAAGTCAGTAGATAATGAAGAATATAGCAAAAGAAGCAGTTGTCAATTTGTCAGGAAGAGAATGAGATGAAAGTGAGAGTTGGCCTTATTGGCAATAATGACAAAATCCACAAAATAACCTGCAGAGAACTCATGATCCAACAGCAAGCTTCCATCACTAGATTTCTAGACTTCTTAAAATGGAACCTAGTTATCTAGCGATTTTGAAAACACAGAAAGAAAATAAATCTGGAAAAGAAATGAAATCTATAACATTCATGATTAAATAAAAAATAGAGGCCCCAAAGCATGTGCCAATCGGCATGCCTCTTACTCAGTGGTTCAAATTTCATTAATGATATGATTTGAACACAATTATAAAAAATGGCCAGTAAATGTGCAAGTCTACATTACATAAAAACGAACTAGTTGGAAGAGGGCAAATAGGTTATAAGAAGAGAGAACATAGAGCAAAGCAGAATTATACCTGAAAAGAAAGAAGACAGAAAATGTTAATCAAAAAGGATTTTAAAAATCTGCACACGGCTATTTTCTGTAGGGAGATATATAATACAGTCCTATATATTGCAGGAGCTCCTGAAAGATTATTATATGACAATTGAAGCCAATGAAATAATGACCCAGGAATGTTGTTAAATTAAGTCTACTGTCCATAATTTAAGAAAGTAATTATACATTGCATATATTTTAAACATTTAAATAAAAATAATTTAGGTGCATCCAATAAACATATTAAATAAAACTATTTGTTCCCCTAGTATACTAGTTATGGAAAATTTCCCTGCCACCTGCTCAACTTTTCTGGTACAAAGTTAATTTGGCCTGAGAACTTGAAAGAACACTCATGGTAGGCTATGGACTGAATCTGATGGGATAGATTTATAATAGATTCCATGACAGACCAACTTAGAATAATTTTAAGTGAAGGGTGGGACTGGGCTTTCTAGAGGTCCCGCATATCACGTTGTGGAGATATTCAATATTCATGTTAAAATATAAATACCTGGGAGATGTGTTAAAAGATTTTTTAAAGCACTTTTCATCAGAACCCTAAATTTTCCTGAAACAACTTGGGTTTGTAAAACCATTTTGTTCCTTTTTCTTTTTTCTTTCTGTTCACCCCCCATTCTCCATCCCTCCCTCCTTCCTTCCCTTCCTTCCTCACTGAATCGATTCTGGGTTCATTCTCATTCATGCCAACTCTGTATATATATGGGCCGGTTATTTACAAGCTTACGAACATTTTCACAGTGTTAAGATTATTGGATTATGTGACATCAGCCATTTATCAACTGGTGAACGGCAGGGAATTTACGGCTTGGGAATATCCAGTTGAGAAGAGCGGCCAGGGATAAGATGCTCCCGTCAAGCAGCATAAACTCAGGGGGAGTGAAGGGCTCCTGTGAGGGAGGAGGAAGGTGGTGGCTGAATCCATGAGCAGCAAGGAGGAAGCTAGGGGCATGGACGCCAATCTTCCCTGACCAGGAATCATAGTTACGTCAATCCTGGCTGTCCAATGTACAATTTCAGCCAGAAAGTTGCGACTCAAACACATAGAGAGGGTGAGGAAAAGAAACAATCAAACCGCAGGAACAACAAAAGCCCCTTGAGATATTTCTGTTTCACTGTGAAGATTTTCTTTAAAAGAAAAAACTTTCAAAACAACTTAAAATCTTAAAACTAAGAACAGTCTTTACATTTATTCTTGCCAAACTCTTCTTATAATACACAAGGAAACTAATGCCCATGGAGGTCACGGTACTATTCCAATGACATAAAGTCCTTTACTTCAGAACCGTGATAAGAACCGTATCATCTAATTTGTCATGTGTTGCTTTATTTTTTCCCTCTATCCCAATGTCCTAAACCAGGTAAGTGGCTGTATAATGTTTATGATTTATGTGGGGAGTTGAGGAAGGAACAGGAGTGAGAAGGAAAGAAATACTGATCAGGTGTGGGACCTTCTAACTCTGTAATGTTTTCTCCTTTTCAGTTTTATGTTTGGGATACATTTAAAAACCTTCAAGCTTTCACTTCCTCTCTCTCTCCTCCCTCCCTCCCTCTCCCTCCCTCTCCCTTCCTCCTTTTCCTTTTCTCTTTCTTCCCTCTTCTTCTTTCTCTTTCTTTCTCCCCACTCCTTTTTCTCTTAGTTCTTTCTTCTTTGTTTTTCTTTTGTTTCCTAATTCAGAGTTCTTTCTCATTGAAATGTCTTGGTTTCTTTATGCATAATTAATTGATAACTTACCTGTCCCGCGTTTTGTTTATTCAGGTCTACTTTTCTTCTTGTAGCAGCTGATCAAGAGGGAAAATATTTACTTGGGACAATATAATGAAAAGATTATGTGACTCTATAATTATGAAATTTAGTGGCAAGACATCTGTGGATTAATATAAAAGAACTAATTTCATTCACTAATGGAATAATTTAATCTTCACATAAGAATATATTGAAAATAAGATATCATAGTCTATATTAATAATACAAATGAACGTCTGTCTCTTTTCATGCTCTTAAGCTTCATATTCATTCTTCATTATCAATTTTTTTAAAAGTTCTCATTAACCAAATAGCTGTGTTTTCTTTTTATTTGGTGAGCTCAAGATTAAATCCCTACAGAGCCTCTTGACATTTCTTGATAGAGAGATTTCAGAGCTTCTTTCTGCAATCTGGAAAAAGGAACATGTTGTTAGCTAAAAGGAATTTTGGGGGTTACAGTTTGGTTGCTACAGGATTCATTAAAGCAAACATTTGTTCCTTGTTAAATTGGTTTGATAATTATCGATTATATTTTAGTTTCTCATTGAATCTACTGCAAATATAAAAATAAATTGTTTCTGACAGACACGGGTAAAGATTCTAGCTGCTCTAGCTGCTATCCCCATTCTCTGCTACCTCTCTCCCCCGATTATAAACTTTGGAAGCAAACCAAAAAAAACCCCACAATATTAGTATTCTCTCTTATTAGTATATATTAAATTAAATGACTTTGCTTGCAGATTCATTCACATTCCGGGCTTCTTATTTGCTAGTTGCATGACTGTAGATAGATCATTCAATCCTCGGTTTCCTTATCTGTATTTAGGTATAATAACAATGCATGTCTCATACCCAAAATAAGAGTTTTTTATAAGAGAAAGTTAAAGGGCTTTGCCTATTGCTTGTGATGGAGAAAATGCTTTATAATATTGCTCATAATAATTATGAAATAATCCATTCTGTTCTAAATATTAATATCTAGAAACATATATTCCCTACATTTTTTTGAACCAAAAGCTTTATGTCTTTATCATAGTGCTAAGAGGACAGAAAGGCACTTTCTTTGCTCGATGTTAATATTAAAACACTCTTTCTGTTCCCTCAGCACAGTACTTCCTTTAGATTAATAGAGTTGGAAGGAAATTTAGAGATTAGCTGGTCTGGACAGTTGGTACTTGACCTTGCCCTTTCCTAGCCCACTGCTCTTTCTTCTCTTTCCCTACTTGGAATTCTGACATAATCCCTGGACCTCCAGCAGTCATATTGGACAATGAATTAATGTGAGAATAAAGATGTCAAGAGGGCAGATGCCAAAGATGGCAGAGAAAACGGTAGATAAAGTCTGTGACATCACAGACAACATGGAGCTGATATATCAGCCTGTCCTGTCTACCTCTGGACTTCAACTCCTAATTTTTCAACCTACTGGTAAATCCAATCTCTTAACTACTGAAAGAAATTCTTCAGAGATGGCTACCATTAGCAGAAGACTAAGCTGAATTTTATGGAATTATCACACCTATTTCTTATATGTATATGATAATTCAATAAAAAGGAAGAAAGACCTTTTTCTTTTTTTTTTTTTCTCCCCAGTTTTCTTCCTTTGGTTCAGCATTATCTAATAAAGGAGAAGAGCCTTTACAAAAGCATAAATTTTATGTAACCTGTAGCTGAAAGGAGGGTTGTCATTAGGGTGGAGCATTGGTAATCTTCTGAAGTAATCTGTAGCTTGCTCTCTCTTTAGAGGGCAAATATTTTCCTTCTACTTCTCCTTAATCGCTGACCTTCCCTATTTTCATCGTGAATATTGATTAATATGTGGTTTGGGGATGTTATAACCACACTGGTTTATCTTTAACATATTCTTACCTCCACATTCTGTGCTCTTTCACCCTTCTGAGGCCCCAGAAGCATTTCCCTGGGTGTCCAGGGCTCTTCCAGGATGAGACTCAGCCGGACTGCTTTGCAAGGGTGCCCGATGCTCCAGGATTACTATCATCCTTCTCATTTTCATGTCATTAAACACTCACTGTCCTATTTTCCCATCTTCCAGGAAGAAAAGAAAAGCCTCAACTAACTCACCTTGGGGCACTGCGTATGGACTCTTAGTTGTGTACCCTCCATCAAATGGTCTCTAAACTATTATAATCTGTATAACCCATACAGTTTATTCCCTCATTACATATTGTCTTGTATTTCTCAGAAATCATTCTCATGTTTTCTCTCTTCTAGACTGTAAGACTCCTGATGGTGCAACATTAAGTATTCTATTGAACCCTAGAACACATATCTCAGCATTTGACATACTATACTTGAATTGATCGATTTTGCTTTTCAAACAATGTTATCATAAAACATGAACTAGACTACCATGGCATAAATAGTTTGAAGATGGCTGCTTGTAGATATCAAAACATGAAGCAAAATGCTATGAAAAAACTGAGGTGAGCTACAAACCAGAGTTACTAACTTGAAGTGACCCTAGATGTACCCAAAACTAGGCTAGTCTAAAGGATTGGTGAGAGATATTCTTTGTGCAGATAAGAATATTTGGAATGAGGCACCGTCACATTAGGTTTCTTGTGAAGACATTGTAGAAAGTTGACAATGGAAAAAGTGCTACCGTTTTGTAGAGAAGCATGTTATAAAATTATTTCCAGAGGACACCTTCACATCTCCAAATTTACTCCTCATTTAATGAGCACTTACTTGATTGAAAACATCGTGCCAGTTTTGCATATCCAGGAAATGACTGTTCTAAAGAGTATCTTGGGGCACTGGTCACATCGCTGTAACTCTGTGGTGATGCTCACTGTGTATGTGCTGAAAGGCTAGGTGGCCATTACAATTTATTTTCTCACTCTCATTGTACCTTGCAAGAATCAATCTCAGTTTAAAAACTCAATCTGTGATCATTTTTTTCTCAGCTCCAAGGCTATTTGAATTTCAACTTTAATTATCCGAAGGCAGCAATGTCTTAAAAACGTGATCATCTAACATTGAAATCTTAGATATTCTGTCTGCAAGTGGGGTTGCCGTGAATTGGGTGTAGGAAAACCTTTCTATATCCTTCAAATCATACTAGTAGGCCACTGTTCATTCCAGCATTTTGTGTAAGACTGGAGCAACCCTTGCACAGGAAATCATAGTTTTTTCCTTTAACTCTTTCCCATTAGATTAAGAATATAAAAAGCCAATCTAATAATCACTAATTTCACAAAATGACCCCATCTGGGACCAATTTATTCATTCATTCTGTAGCGTTTTCCTTTGGAGCCCATCACAAAACTAGGTGCTCTGGGCACCTGCAAACATACCCTTAACTATAATGCAGGGAGTGTAGATTCATTTAGGGGCCACTTGATCTTCACATCTTCTTCTCTGTCTGATTTGAACTCATCCTAACCAAGAGTCTGAAGATTTCACAAGTTTCCACTAATTTCTAAGGTATATGATTTTGTGCCTGGTGATTCCTATTTCCACTGTCTGCTTTGCCCTTTACATAGAAAACAGATTTTTAATGTTTTCATAGGAAACCTCCTAAAAATGTTCACACATTTTTGGTAGAGTTTAATTAAAATTTGAGGCATTGCCTAAGAATGTTAGTTATATGGCTATGTGAACAAATTCTGACAAAGTTTTAGTTATGTGGCTATGTGAACAAATTCTGAAAGGTGATACTTTCTTTTACCTCCCTCCCATATCTTCTTCTCACTCCCTCCTCACTCCAAATTTACATGCCTCTATTATATTGAACCTGTAGAAACTCCTGTCCCTGGACTGGAGAATGCCAGCTTGGCCCATTCCACTTAATGCATTCAAACTTATTTTTATCACAGAAACCCTTTTAATACATGCATGCATACCCAGAAAAGAAACAAAAAATTTCATAAACCATCCTTCTTTGATGCGAGGCACTTTGATATCACATATTCTAATCTGGTCTACTTTGTCTAGTCTAATCTAATCTATTGCTTTATAATTAGATTGCAACACCAAATGGATTTCAAAATCCACTAATCGTCATAAAAAGCACCTTTAAAAACAATACGCTAATTTGTGTACACAAACCTGCAGAACAATTCCCCTTTTGTTACAGTCTATATCCACCCTGGAAAGATATTGGGATACAGGGAGCTAAAGCTTTTGTTTCTCTAGTAATAAACATACTGATGATAAGAAGACATATTCTTAGCTGCACCCCCATCACTTGAAGTGGTCTTACCACAGCAGGGGATTATCTGAACAATATCTTTGAATCATACGTGAATGATATCCTCACCTTGACTCGCCTACATTTCTGAAATTCCTTTGGACATTTTCCTTGTGAGGATTTAATTGTTCTTGGCTTTTGAAAGCATAGACTTTTCGTTCTTTTTCTGCTCTGATAGATTTTTATTATGTCTCAAACCGATTAACTACATCATTTTTAACTCATCCATATTAATAGACCTTTTATTATAGGTGGAGTCATTATGACTTGACACAGGCCACATGCTTTTATAAAATTTTAATTTTCTAATCGTCTCTCTGTAGGTAGAAAGGATGGGTCCCTTTGGAGGAACTGGTATTTTAGAAACATGCAGAAAGACTTTATTTTTTTTTTTTAAAGATTTATTTATTTTATTTTATTTATCCCCCCCTTGCTGCTTGTGCTGCTGTGTCCATTCGCTGCGTGTCTTCTCTGTGTCTGCTTATCCCCCCCTTGCTGTGAGGTCTTGCCGCATCAGCCCACGGCGCAGCGCAAGCCGGCCTGCCCTCACAAGGAGGCCCTGGGAAGCGAACCCGGGGCCTCTCATATGGTAAACGGGTGCGTTATCCATTGCGCCTCACCTGCTTCCTGCCGTGAGGTTGCTGCATCAGCCCACCGCACCGCTCAGGCCGGCGTGCCCTCACAAGGAGGCCTCGGGACGCGAACCCGGGCCTCCCATATGGTAAACGGGGGCTCTATCCACTGAGCCACAACCGCCTCCCAGAAAGACTTTATTTTAAGAAATAAATGCACAGGTCTTCAAGGCCTGTAGTAGACCTTGTGTGTATATGTTTATACATGACTATTCTATACCTTTATAGACCTCTATTATAGTACATGTTACAGTCCATTATTTATCTCTTTATATTTCTCAGTATATCTGCATATATTAAAAGTCATGCTTCCAGAGGTCATACTAGCTGTAGGATACAAGTGAGAGTCATAGATTTAATAAATAGCATTTCTCTGACTCTTATCTATCTGCTAGTACAGCTCCTCTAGCCTTTTATATCCTTCCTCCAAAGTGGCTCCTGCTACTGTGTGGCCTTTGTCCTTTTCTTCCTTTCCTTTTCTGGTTCTATGGTGAACATGTTTGCTAGTAAGTTGCAAGCTTTTCCATTCCCCTGCAGGAGTTCTCCCAGCAAGCTGCCCCTGGGCACTACTACCAAGTATCAGATCCCTCCACTGCCCCAGCCTGGGAGGCTGCTAATGCCATGGGGCCCTCGGTACTCACTGAGAGCCCCAGTATGCCCAGGAGGCACTGTGTTCATGCACCAGTGGGGAAGAAAGCTATTGACCCATTTTTTACTTGTCTCCCTACACCTCACAAAATATCTGCAAACCTTAGTTTTTCTTAGAGATATTTTTTACTCCATAGTATTTAGATCTGGTTGGAATACATATGAAAGATGGAAATGATGTTATTAAAGGCAACCGAATTATCCCTGGGCCAAGATTTTCTCTGATTTCCTCTCCCATCTGGATATTTTTCAGCTTTTCACGCAAATTCTCCCTGTTCCTTTTCACTTATTCAAATAATACCTTACAGTCTCTTTCACTAGCACATCAGATATTTTAAGAAATGTATAAATCCCAGCTATTGGCACAATTTAGAGTTGTAAAACACCTCTATGTGTAGATGTTTACAGAACTGTCTCCCTCCAAAAGAGCAGAGTGCCCTGCTTATTTCTACACCATCAGCAGTGTGTATGCCACATAAAAGTCACTTAATTAATATTTGTTTATTTGAGTAAATCCTAAAAGCAAATAAGAGTGTTTTTAATTATTTTTTTCATCCACTTGCACTCATAGGAATGATATTCAGTAACCTTGCTAGTTAATCAAGTAGTCAATTCTTTTTTCAGGTTCAGTAATTGATTTCTAGTCTGGAAAAATGGAAAGATTACTGGCTGCATGATGAGGGCCCTATTTTGTTTTGTTTTTAATTTCTGCTCTGTATTGACTGTGTGAATTAGATAACACATACTTTCCCTTCTCTGAACCTGTTTAGCTTTTTATTAAATGAGGGAGCTAGATAAAATAATCTATAATCCTTTTCTCATTCTATTACTTGATGAGTCTAGATTGCTTTTTTTATCCAGCATGGTCTTTTTGTAGGTTTCCTAACATGTATTTGGTCCATATTTAAGGTACTTTTTTCCTCCTAGAATAAAATTGCCCGTATGAATTCCACAGCAGAAGCTCTATGCATATATTAGGGTTCCAAATCAGTGTCTGACTCATTAAATTTGCATAAATGGACAAAGGTTAGGGATGTTAGCAAACCATTTATGAATTTCATTTCTGCTTCTTTCTATTTCAGCAAATTCAGAGCCAGATCTGTACTAGGTAATTAATTCATAATTTTAAAAGTGAATTTGATGTGCCAAACTTTGAAAATTTCCCTCTTATTATATATACCTTCATCTCTTTGCTGCTCTGTGCTTCTTCCCATACTAACAGCATCAGTTTCATCGACATTTATCAGTCATTCCTCAATAACCTGCTCTAATTCCAGATCATCAGACCCTCCAATCTTTTCTTTACTCTTTAAATCATTCTTTTATGTCCACTCTTATACATCCTACACATTTCCTTCTTCAACTGTTTTATCATTCCCCAACTCTGGGTGAGGCTAATTATCTTTTCCTTTATCTCTTATTTATTCTAGGTTGATTTTATATATTTATATGAATGTTTAAATATATTTTAGAATTTGCTTCACTAAAATATATATTCAATGCATTAGTTTCTTGTTGTTACTGTAACAAATTACCATAAACTTAGGAGCTTAAAACAATACAGATTTATCATCTTGAAGTTCTGGAGGTCGGAGTTCCAAAACCAGTCTTGTTGGGCTAAAGTAAGTAGAGCCCCTGTAGTCAAATCCCTGTTTCTTTCTCTAGCTTTGAAACCATGGGTGAGATAGCTAGGACTCAGGAGTAAAACTCAAGATTCAGACCAGACGCTGCTTATCAGGATTTCTTCCTCTCCCATATCTAAAGTGCTTTCTGAGCTCGTTTTATAGGTGCCCAAACTCAGCCGTAAGTGGGAGATCGGAGCATGCATAGAAACACTTGTTCCCTGGATAATCCCTGAGATACTAGGAACAAAATTCACCTCCCTTGCAACCAAGACTCTGGGAACGAGAAGTCATCAGAAGCAAATAAAATGAGAGAGTCGCCTCAAAAGGAAGATAAGATGTGGTCCACTGGCATATTTCTACCTTATAGAACATGTCCTATAAACAACCAACCTGAATCCCCATTTCCATCCTATAAATCTACTTTGGTTCTTGGGTCGGGAGGACCTGAGCTTGTTCTAGCTTCCTGACTCCTTGCTGGTCGACCTCACAATAAAACTCTTTCTTTTCTCAAAATCCTGGTGTCACGATATTGGCTGCTCTGTGTATCGGACATTGAACCCATTGCTTGGTAACAATTTCAACTCTCTTTTCTCCAGTGGGTCACATCCTTCAGGCAGACTTAGAGTCCCTGGGCTACGTCCTGCTTAGTGACTTTGATGTGTTTACATGCTTTCACTCACTTAACCTGAGGTCATCTTGCATGTCACCTAGCCCCCTCTGCTACTCTCCACCCCCACACACAAACCCACCCCTGCACTTATAGACATACACACAAAACCACTCCCACACTCACCCTCCCACAAACTTCCCACACTCACACCCACACACACTATACCTCTAGATATCCATACACATTGGTGCTCACACCTACTTACACACAGATACCCTCCAGACACTCCTACTGCCCCACACTCACTGATACTCACATTCATATCCACACATAGACCCCACCCACATATAACCCACACACACATACCTCCTCACAAACATACATTCACACATACATATATCCATACACAAACCTATCTACCACACACACACATCCTCACTCACATACACACTCATACTCCCCTTAAACACTCACTCACATAAGAACACACACAAAAATGTGCACACACACATGCCCTGTCACATTCAAACACACATATCTAGCATACAGGCAAACCCATCCACCCACACAAACACAGAGACACACACTCACACCCTCCATGCACTTTTACACCCATCCACACAAACATACATACACTCACCACACACATACCACCCACTCAGGCACACACACAGACACACACACACATATTCACAACACACCCCCATGCACTTCCCATGCATGCATGTGCACATATATGCACAGGAACTCACAAACACATAGCTCCCTTACACACATATCCCCCACACCTCTATACATACACATGCATACACACATGCATACACACTCAGACAACCAGCAATGCTTATATCTTTTATTTTAAAAAGTAAACATCCTCACATTATCACACCAAAATGCAGGTAAACTAGGAAATTGTAAGAGAATTTCAGATAACAGCAACAATAATAGGACTCAAGTCTCTTTAACATTAAACATTCCCTAAATTAAACACCCTGTGAAGGGGGTAAGAAGTAAGAGAATAAACTGTTTAAAAAAATAATAAAAGTGAAAACACCACAAATCAAAACATAAGCAATTTTAACAAAGCGACATCCAGAGGATACTTAACCACTTTATAATTGTAAATATTGCCAAAAACCTCTACGGTTTCCACATCAGCTTCTGACACCAACCACAACTACTGTAGTGACTCAATCGATCTAATTCTGGTTCTAACTACCTGGAGTTAGGCCAGACTCCTCAGATTAAGGGCAGTCTCTATAAAATGAATTGCAAGTTCTGAAGTCCAGACCACCTGCACTTCTGGCCAACTGGCCATAAATTCTGATGTTCCCATTACCCCTTCAGGGTTAGATAATTCTCTAAAATGACTGACAGAAATCACTGAAAGCTCTATACTTAGGATTATAGCTGAATTATGCAAAAGGACACAAATAAGAAGCCAAGAGAAGAGTTGCATAAGATGAATTCTGGGAGTGTCTCAGATGCAAGCTTCTATGCCTTCTCCAGGTGGAGTCAGAATGCATGCCCGCCTCCACCCAGCAAAGATCCATTTTCTCAATCATGGAAGTTGTTCAGAGCTTCAAGTGCCTGAGTTTAAATGGGGGTCATTAGGTAGGCATAATCGATAAAATTAATGCCCAAGGAGCCGAACTAAATCTTCAACTTCTCCTCCCTACCCAAAGCTGATAGGAAGTGGCTCAAAGCCCCAATCTCCTAATCACATGGTTGGTCTTTCTGGTGTGGCCATCCTCCACCCTAAGACTGCAGGTGTGGCTATCCCTACCCTGTAACTATCACTTAGGATCCTGGGACCTCTAAAAGGAACAAAAGACCCTCCTAACATAGGAAATTCCAGAGGTTCAGAAGTTGCTTTAAAGGCCAGCCAAATTTTTCATTATACTAAAATAATACTTCATTATTATAAAATGATTTAAAAGAGAAAATATATCAAATTTAAAATTTAATAAGATATATTAGAAAAAGAATATGAAAACACTCTCAAATACCAGGAGATAGAATCAATAAACATAGCAGAAATAAATAATTAACTATTAAAATTCACCTATAAATTCAAGAGCTTTATCCTTTAAAAAAAAGTAACTAAAATATACTAACAATCTATAAAATAAAAATAATAACAAAAGAAATGTATATTGCCTGTAAAATTGTAAGTAAATTTAAATAATACTGTCATATGCTAATGGACTTAAATCCTCAACGAAATGGATGATTTTGAACAAAATATTAACTATAGAAATAAAAGTTAAAATAAAAAGCATTGAAAGCATAAAGTTTCAAGTTAGTGATAAGAGAATTAGGGTTATATTTTTAAAAAATATTCTAAAAAAGAAATCTAATATTCTCATCAGTTAATTCAGCTATTTAAATATTATATAATTTCGTCAAATTCTAGCCTAAATTTTATCAAATTAAAGTAATTCTACAACTGATTTTGGAAAAATTTAAGTCTTTTAAATCAGGGTGAATTTACAATACGCAGTATCTTATAAACACATTGAATCGAGTGGGATATAGGTTTACACCTCTGCACTCAAAAATTTGATCAGAGCTGTTCATCACCAGTTGATTTACATGCAATTTCATACTAAATGCCGCTTGATTGACTTTCAATTGTCTTAAATAGTTCACACTGATTCAACATCGAAATGAAAATTCTTAGCAGAAAGTCATGAAAACAGAGCAGTGAGGTATGCGTGTGACTATCATGAAGTGACTAGTTATTGTTGGGAATGACCACCACCAACAAAACCGGAGGAATTGGTGCCAGCAGCTTAGAAGGAAATCTTAGAGGCAATCTAAGATGCACTTAACAGCAATGCTGCATCACTAACACGCTTGATCAGTTTCTTCATTGCTAAACTGGGAATTTACTGTTGAAATTGCTATTTTAGCCCCAATATTCATTTCCTAGGAAACGACTCATCTTTAGATAGGCACATGGCTTCAAGGAATGAAAATACGCTTTGAAGACTCCCTTCAAGCCAGATCTAAAAGCCATATTTTCAAGTTCTTTCCAATTAGATGAAAATAGAAATGTTATGTGCAATATCCAGGACATGTATTTAATCAATGGGAGTGCCTTTTTCCACTTCCTTTTTTTTGCTGGAATGCAGGCATGATGGCTAGATCTTGAGTAGCCATCTTAGATAATGGGGTAGAAAACACATGTTTAGAAGCAACAAGTAACAAAATACCAGATATGTGGGTCCCTAATGATTATGGTGCCATCATACGATCTTCGCCCTGCTTCTACAGGACTTGATTTATCTGAGAGTGAACATAATTTCTATGATGATCAAGACACTTTTATTTTGGTTTTCTGTCACTTGCAGCCAAAGTTCATCTTAATTCATACAACACCAGAACACATGTGCTTTTTAAAAAGTTTTCTTCTGTGTTTGAAAACTCATATGGTAGAGGTCAACTTTTCACTGTATCAGAAATACAAAAATGTTGTGACTTTCTTTATGGAATATCGATAAGCTCATTTTATGTATCTACAATCATTCTAGAGCTGGGTGTGGAGGTATTACAATAGCTTTTTAGTCTATAATGTACTATGCAGTAAATATCAGTCTGTTTCTCTTTTTTCAAGAGGTCCTCCTTCCCTCCTTTTTCCAAGTGCTCTATCTGAGGGAAGCTAATTTATTCTGTCAGAAGTGGAAGAAGTGGCAGCTTCACCTCACACAACTTTCTGGGTTCTTGCTAGACTCTTCAAGATAGACCTCATCTCAACTGGGACAATTCAGACCTTAGAATTATGAAAGACAAAAATACTTTGGTTATATTTCTCAGAAACATAATCTGAATTATACTAACTATATATGTAAATTGTACATATAGACAGTGTAAATTATAATTGTGATAGTGAATCTAAAAAAATCTAGCCATATGTCAATATTCTCGCTATCCTGATTTTGTGATAATCAGGGTGGGCTAAACATTCTCTATATTAGAAACCACGCATGTGTCCCCAGACTTAGTTTTTCTCCCTAGGTCTGATTTTTAGAATGCTGTTGATAATCTAAGCCTAATTTATTATATGACCATCCTGTATGGAAAGAGACTGTGACTGGGTATCTTTGGTCAACCTTAAGAGATATAGCAGGGGGACGGATATGGCTCGGGTGGTTGGGCGTCGTCTCCCTTATGGAGGGACCTGGGTTCAATTCCTGGGACCTCCCAGTAAAAATAAAAAAAATATATATAGAATGCGCGTGGGCCGCCAGGTCCCACACGCGGGTGAGCAGCCAGGCCCCGGATGAGCCTCCAGGTCCCATGAGCCATGCAGCAAGATGATGACATAACAGGAGAGTGACACAAGGGAGAGCCAAGACGAGACACACTGAAAAACCAGAAACTAAGGTGGCGCAGGCAGTAGGACACCTCTCTCCCACATCGGAGGTTAAGACAAGAGGAGAAGGATGATAAGAGACAGCAGGAAAAGGACACAGAGAGTTGCCCAGCGAATGGACACAGAAACAGCAAAAATGGGGGATGGGGGGAGGGGGCAAAAATGGATAAAGGTAAGTAAGTAAATAAATAAATCCTTAAAAAAATGTATAGGGGAGGAAGATACGGACTATAGTTAGTAGTAATACTTTGACAATGCTCTTTCATGATTTGTTAACAGATGTTTCACAATAATGTGGGGTGTTTGTGGGGGTGTGACGTGTGGGAGCCCTGCATGATGTTATGCATGTTTGTTTTTTAAGTTCACAATATTTACTGAACACTTATAGTTTATGTATGTTCATGTATGAATGATATACTTCAATAAATTGGTTTTAAAAAAATCTAGCCAAACAGGCAATAAATTAACTTACCGCGGCCATTTGAAGAAACTGCTGGGAAAATAACTTGGAGATATAAATTTACTTAAGCAACATAGAAAAAAAAATAGAGTAACATTTCTTAGTAGTTGATTTTAATTAATTCCTACTCTAAAATTGACATTTGCCCTTTCCTATGAGCCTTTTGAAGTCTTAGAAACTGATATGTGTGTGTGTGTGTGTGTGTGTGTGTGTACACACACAGACTTGAAGGCATCAGACTGGAGACTCAATTGACCTTTTCATGTTTTTAAACACTTTAGTTTGAAAGGACATCTTTGATACTGTCCAAGCAAGAGACGTATAAACTTCTTGCAGGGTATTAAAGATGGGCAATCTCTAAAGCTGTGATTCATGGACCTGTTCATTCAGTTTGTAAAATGCTAGTTTATGACTTCAAGTTAATGCTTGTTAACATCTGGTAATATAGATTCATAGTCATTCCATTTTAACCCAAACTTAAATCTAATTGACCCTCAGTGGAGCTATACTCAGAACAATGTGCTGATTTTAATAGGAAGTCTACAGACTTAACAAGGGAACATGTGCCTATGCATTCCAAGTCATTCTTCTGGAAAATCAATGTTCAATGTGCATGATGTTAGGTTTCACTTGGACAAATCAATACATTCTGGATGTACATGGCTTTGTAATTCCTTTGGTTATCCTCAGGAAGAACAGAATATGATCTGTTTAAGATGTCAAAAATGTTCACATTAATCTAAAATTCCCATTATGTAAGTTAAAGGTTACTTCTGTAAGCCCTGGAGAATTTTTTAAAGGTAAATGCAATATCGTGAAAATAACTATGGTCTTGGAATTAGAAAACTTTGTTTCGAATATAGTTCTGCCACAAGCTCTGCCACTAGTATCCTTAACTTAGAGAAGGCATATAAAACTTGAGTATCATCAATCTGACTTTCTTAATTTATTTATTATGAACCAATTTTTGAATGAATAATGCATGCACACTGTACAAAGGTTGAAAGGTACAGATATTTACAAGAGCAAAACATCAGCCTACTTTCAGTTGGTGGGTCAGCCAGTTGTCTTCCCCAGAGACAACCTTAGTTAAGAATGTCTTGTGTATTCCTATAGACACATTCAATAATGCATCCATAATGCATCAAGCATATGTATAAAATTAAGTATACATCTGTTGAAATATGTAAAAATGATAGCTTCTTAAGCACTGTTCCAACCCTTGAGTCTTTACTTAGGCTATCTTGGAGATTCTGCCTCAGCATTCACTTTAATAATTACCCTAATTCTGAACTGACTCTATTTCATCTTATGGAGTTACCATAATTTATTGAACATTTAGGTAATCTCTAATCTTTTTTCCATATTAAGCAATGTTGTAATGAATATTCTTATGCTTATTTTTGGAGTTCGCTGGCATCATATTGGGAGCATGAATTACTAAATTTTGAGTCTTGAGTGCAAGCACATTTAATATTTTGAACGTTGTAGCCAAAATTCCTTCATAAAATTTGCACTATTTTACATTCCCGTCAACAATGTTTCAGAGTGCCAGTCCTCCCGCTCAACCAAAATAGCATGGTGGTATCAAATTATTTTGTTGGATATATGAAAAGGGACATTATGGCTATCAGGTACATTTTCCTTATTATGAATAAGTTTGGTCATTTTTTCTATGTGTAAAGGATATTTAAATTACTTTTGTTATTGTTGAAATAACTGTTCACATCCGGTTTTATATTAGACTCTTGTTTTTCTTTTCTCATTTTTGTGTGTGAATTTCTTAAAGTGCTTATTGTAATCCCTCGTGATCACAATGCTTAAAAATTACAGAAAGAAGATTAAAATCTAGGACATTCGAATCTACAGCCAGTATTTTTTTCCAATTTAATAAGTTGCCTTACTAAAAATACAGGATAATAAAACAAAGAGGCAAGTTATCCCTAAGTTAGCTCCTATTCAGACCTTTTAAAAATTATCAATTTAGATTCCAAAATACATATGTACAGATTGGATAATATATGGGCTATTAAATTCATATGTATATAATATTATTGTGACTTATAGAATATTATTAAATTATTGCAATATTAAAGAAATACTATTTTCATAATTTATTATGGTAAAGAGACTCCTCTTAGGCTATATTGAATCATACACTAGTTTTCCAGTTATTTGGCACTTTGAAGACAAAATATATGAGTTATCAACTCTACTGGAAGTTGCGTCATTCTGAGGTTTTAAGATCTAAGATATAGGTTAGATTGTGGGGGATAAGTTAAAAGTTAGAGAACAGTGTTTCTAAAATCTACATAAAGATACTCTGGCAAGCTTCCTAGATTGAGAATCAATTTTCAATGTTTTCTAAAGGCTTGCTTGCCTTTCCCTTGAGCCAGTTCAGTTTATAAGGAATGCCAGTTCAGAGCATGGAGAAATCTCTTCCCTCTTCCAGGCACCAGTTTTATCTTCTTCCAGTCTACTCTGTATTAATTTACAATTAATCTCAAAGAATGTGAATTCTTATGCTGAGGCTTTGTATGAAAAACTAACTACCTTTGAGGCCATAAAATTTAATGAACTGTCTTCTGCCATTATTATTATAAACATTGTTATTTTGGCAGTTTCTCATTTACACTGTCTGCTATATTTAGTTTATTCTGACTACAATAGCAGATGCTCACCTTCTCCACGTGCAATCCCAACAACCCATTGCATTTTACTTATGGGCATCTTCAAGGCAGTGATGCTAGAATGTACTCATCGAATAGTCCAATAACCACTCTTTGCAACTGTCACTTCACTCTTCTTCTGCCTGGTTCTCCTATGTGGAAGAGGGTGTTTTTGCTAAACCAGCCCCTGGGTCTTGCCCTCTGCAATGCCTTCACTTTTGCTAGTTTCTGCCTTCCTGCTAGCCCCAGCAGGACAGCCTGTACTTCTCCTGAAACCCCTTCTTTGTACTTGATGGCTCTAATGCCACTGCTGGCTCATGTGGATGCCTTGGTTGGGACTGAAGCCTGTGATATTACAAACTTATTCAGTGTTTGGTGACGAAGTATGGGACATGCCACTCTATTTTTGGTCATACTCTGTAAAAGGGTCACAAAAATATTACCTCTTTAGACCCTAACACCTTTCATAGATTCATAGATTCTAACATCAGAGACCATGTGTCACTGTAACATAGCATTATGGCCTGGCTTCACTCAAGGCCATTAGGTGACTCACATGCATGTTAACATTTGAGAAGCTCTGATTTGGAGGATTTAGTTAAAAAGTGAATCTTTTGATCATGAATGACTCTGCGGCCTCTTTCTTTCTCTCTTGCCCTATAAATCAAAATGGACCAGGTCAAGGATATGCCCGGTCTCAGAATTACTATGTACTCATAAGGGTGGACTTTTCTCTAGAAGTAAACTTTGTTACAGAGTTAAGCTTGTTGTTTATAAATCTTTTTTCCCAGGAAGCTCCTTAGAACCCGATGCAAGATCTCTGGCAAGCTGACCCTCCAGATTCTCAAACAAACTTCAGGATAACTGTATCTTAGTAGCAGGCTCTGAACAGCTTACTCCATTTGTGTTATGTCTCATTTTGGCTCAAAATTCTTTTATGTCTCATTTTTGCTCAAAGGTCTTTCAATAGAAGACTCAGTTTTAAATGAACAGATTTAATCCATTGTGGTAGGAAGTACTTTTTGTTGCCTCTCAGTCAGCATCAAGTCTTGTATAGCAGGTTTATTTATCAGCTATGCATAAACATTTTAAAAAAGCAAGTGGGGGAGAAGTTAAAAGTAAAATCTACACCAGGACATGCTGATGTGCCTCCTAGTCTGAGAATTTTTTTTTTTTTAAGTTTTCTAAAATGCTTTCTTGGCTTACTGTGGGCAAATCAGTTTCTGAGCTTTAAAATATTCTTAGAGACAACTTCATTAATGCCAGCTGACTGTCTGACAGGTTAATTTGTTAGTACTACTTATGAAAATGTACTAACTATACATTAATCTGCTTACATATGACATTTGAAGAAGATTTTCTCTGTATCTTCCTCCAAGTCTGTTATTCATTTTGGATAGCTTTGTGCCTCAGCAACTAGCAATAAGGCCTGGGATTTTATTTTTAATTGGCCCAATAAGTTTGTTACCTTCCAATCCTACTACTTATTCAACATTGTACTAGAAACTGTACACTAGAACTTATATCTGTGTACTAGAACCTGTACAGGACACAGCGTGCAGTGCTAAACTAAAAATATTGGCCTGTCTTATCTCAGATCTACGTTCCTCCTTATCTTAATCAGTATCACCTTTATCATCATCATCATCATATTTTCTTTATCCTTTAGCTATTTCTTCAACAAATTGATGAGGAGTCTGAGTTTGGTATTTCTCATCTCTTACAAATAGAGCCAGGCACTTTATTTGTGTACACTACTGTTGCTCATAGTAACTATCTTGATAATGCAAAGAGGCAATATTAAAAAAATAATAAAGGCTCTAGCTCATTAAAAAATAAATGAACTAATCTAACTGACTAGAAACTTTATTTATTTATTTTAATACCAGTTCAGGTTTCTAAAGGCACACTAGGGAGGCAATCAGACAAATGGTGAAGCTACAGCGATTTGAGTTGTTCTTCAGAGTTGTTCTGTAGTCTCCATGTTACCAACAAATCAAATAGACTCAGGAAACAGAAACCGCAGGACTGCTTACACAGTCAGTCGTCTCCAAAGAAGAAATCCCATGACCTTTTCTGATTGTCAAAAGTAGAAAATAAAGATCAGAGGATACAATGTAAAGGAAGATAATCCCTGTCACCAAATAATGGTTTTATTATAAATTGTTTTCTATTATTTTTGTAATTCTGTTATTTTACAAATAATATTGACAAATTATTCCACAAATGGCAAAGTTGGTAAACAATAGATTACCAGAAGTGCTGGACTCATTCCCTCTCCTCTTGGTGCATTTTCCATAAATGCAAAGCTCAAAATAAAAGTATGTATGCTGTGTGTCTGTGTAAATATGTATGTTAATGTATAGCAATTAGACACACAGGATCCATACCCAAGTGGTACAGTGGCTTTATCTGGGAAGGCAAATGGGACACGAGGGGGGTTCAAACTTCCACTCTACAAGGTAATTCAGTTTTGTTTGAAATGTTCACAAAGAGAATGTTTTCCTAGATTATTTGTGTAATTATTTATAATCATTTTTGATTCCAAGGAAGAACATACAGGAAAATTTATATGTTCTTTGCAATAGAGAAGCTTTTTCCCAAGCATGACACCGAAGACAGAAATAAATGAGAAAATAGTTATTTATTTATCGTATAGAAATATAAGATCTCAATACATCAAAACACCTTAAGTAATGTTAAAATTGAATAAACCAAGGAAATGTTGCAATCTATCTTTCAGACCAAGGGTCAGACTCCATAATTATAAATCATTTAAATGCTAAGAAAAAGAAACACGCCAGAATGATCATAGGGGAGAGAACTTTAAAAAACAAGTCACGAAAGTTTAAATACAAAAATAATAAACTTGTAAAAGAATGCTGAACTACATTATAATCAAAGAAACACATTTCAAAGCAATGTTATAATACTTCCCCTATAAAATCGGCAAAGATTGAAAGTAATAATAATCCCCAGTGTTGCCATGTGGGAAGGAAATTGGCATGAGAATAAACTGCTATTGGCAGAAGTTGGTAAGGAGGAGGAGGAGGAGAGGAGGGAGAGGGAGGAGGAAAAAAAGAAGAAATTTCTGGAAGCCATTTGAGCAATGTAGATAATAATCTTTAAACCTGTGTTTATTTTTTGACAACAATTCTGCTTCAAGGAATCAGTCTTAAGGATATAAATGCATGTATGTAGAGATTAATATATAGGTCTGCCTATCATAATATTGCATAAAAAAGCAAATTTTAAAATATTCTAAATATTGAATGGTTTGGAATTTAACTATGATTGAATGCTGTGGAAATATTAAAGACGATATTGCACTTATTATCTCAGAAGCATGCAGTCTTGAATTCTTTAAAAATCAGTTTACAAAGAAAGGATGTAAATCATAATTATATATTTGTTTAAAATACTGTGCATGGGAGCTGATGTGGCTCAAGTGGTTGAGTGTCTGCTTCACATCTGGGAGGTTCCAGGTTTGTTCCTGGTGCCTCCAAAAAACAAACAAACAACAAGCAAAACAAATGAAAAAAACAACTCAGGAGAGCCTATGTGGCTCAGTGGTCGAGCACCGGTTTCCCATATACAAGATCCCAGGTTCAATCCCTGGCCCTGGTACCCCCCCCAAAAAAAAAGAAAAAGAAAAAGAAAAGCAACATAGAATAGAATAGAATAGAATAGAATAGAATAAAAAAGTATTGCACATAATAAGGGAAAATAACAATATTTTATAGATAGTTGTGTTACTATAGACAATTTTACTCTCTTATATTTGCTTATTTTTTGTATTAAACCTTCATTACATGTTCAATAAAATGTGTTTGTTAAAAATACCTTTTTAATTAACTTAACTCATAAATCATGTACAATGCACACAGATAGATTATAGCTAGGTTGGTTGTCTTTTATCTTCTGAAAAGAATGCAAATAAGAATTAATCTCCCAGGATTCCAGTTTTAGTTCTTTCTGAGTTTGGCTGAAGTTTAAAAGTCACTTAATCTCCAATCTTGACAGGATTCAGAGGGTGGCCCATGTAACATGGACTGACATCAAAATGTCAGCTTTAGAAATTTAATCCAAAAGGGATATTTTTTCAGATAGGATGAAATGAGATAACCTGAGGGGCTGAGAATGGAAGCAACAGAGCATTTAATTGAAAAAAAAAAAAAAAATCTATTGGTTTCAGGATTTCCAGTGCTTTGTTGGGCTTTCAGGGAGGAAGGAGACCTTATGAAATTGGTAGTTGGATACATCTCCCCCAATGTCCCCTGCAGCCTCCTAAATAGTTGGCACTTCTCTAGCAGCTTTATGAAATCAATTTACTTTGGGAATTGTACACATTCAACTTTATAGCTTTAATTTAGTCAAGGTCCTTATAGATTTTCCAAGAGGTTGATTAGTTAAGAAACAAACAAACAAAAAATCAGAATAGAATGAAATCCAATAAAATTAAATACAGATAACAGTTAGCATTCATGGTGACTTAGAAATTGCAAACCATTTTCACATACATCACTTAGTTTATTCCATATAAGAACACTGTAGAGGTAGATATAATATAATCCATATTTATAGATGAAGAATTTGTCGGGATCATGCAGTCATGCATGCTATACTAGCAATCACAGTAACAACACAAGAGTAACTACTTGAGGTGGTACTACATATTCCACACACTGTGCCAGGACTTTACATAACTTATCTCCAATCTTCATAACAGAGCTAGAAGCTAAGTATCATCATTCCCATACTAAAGATTTGGAAACGATGGCACACAAACATTAATACGCCCAAGCTCACTTGTCTAATAAGTAGTATTTTCCCCTTCTCTAGGTGACAGTTTGGATGAACATTTGTACAGGTTCTTATTTGTATATACATTTTATATCCAGTGCATGGGGGAAAAACAGACTGGATTAAATTTAGACCATTTGGGAATTCCTGAAACACGCCAGCAAGCCTTTTGAGATGCCTAGGAGGCAAAGTGTCCCCTTTGTGATCCAGTTTCAGGGAGGCCAGAGTAGAACATTTAAACTTGCTTTCCAGCATTCTTTAGTTTGGTTTTACAGCCTTAAGGCCTTGAGAAATTGATGAAATCTGCATTTTGAGAGGAAATAGGAAACACAAGATTAAAATAGGCGTAGAAAAGAGTAAAAAAAAATTATTGGAAAATGCTTTGGGATGGCAGGAAAGGTAATTCCAAGATGTTGCAGTTTTTTCCCTGCTGGAACAATTAAAACAGTTAGGGGGCATAACTGCCTTGAAAATACTTAGGAAACAGGGAAAATATTAAGGCTTAAATCACACCAAAATCCAAAGTCAAGTGCCCTTCCATTCAAAGATCCTTCTATAGTTCTACCCCAAGACCCTTCTGTAGTTGTTAACTTCTGACTGTATATAAATTTGATAACATGGATGCACATTGGGGATATATTTAACCATGAATTATTTCGATTATACTTCTAATTAACTTAATTTAAAATGTTGATTTCCTAAGTGAAAGAATCTCATGACTCTAATTGAAGGAAAGAAACTTAAAATAGGAACAAGGATACTGTTTAGTTCTTGACATTCTTTTAATTTTTTGAAAAAAGGAAATGACTACGTTCTTACTTGGTATAAACTAAATATTTGTTTTACTTAGGAAATTTAATTGCCATCAACTTGAAAATAGTGATGAGTTGGACATCGTATATACTTAATATAGAACAATACACGATCAGATTAGATTAGCTTAGACTAGAATCATACTACTAAAAGTCTATGAGTAGCAGAAAATATTATGGTAAACATAAATATATTATGATATATTATGAGTTAAGCTATCCCACCTATTTATTCATTCATTCATCTTGCAAACTCAGATGGTCTCCACATTAGCAAAGTTGAGCAGCTTTTAAGCTTTAGACTTTCTTGGAGATATACTTGATTAGATCATTAGAGCAATACCTCCTGACCTTGACTGATCATTGGAATTTTCTGGGAAGCTTTACAAAATACTAATGCCCAGGAATCTGCCCCAGAGCTCCTGACTTATTTGGTCTAGATGTAGCCTAGACAGGAATTTTAAAAGCTCTTCAGTGGACTCAAATGAATGAGAAGACTCGTTTGGAGGAAAACAGATTTCAGCAACCCTTTATTCCTGCATGGCAATGGTTGTCATAAATGAAAGTTAAGTCAAAGATGGGTCTGCAGGAATAAGACTGAATGAGAAAGTGTTGATTCCATGTGTGCCTTGGATATATGAATGTATTGTACTCATTATTCCTATGCCTATAAAATAACAACAAAACAACAACAAAAATTACATTGGGAGTTGTGGTAAACATGTTGGGAATTGTGAGGAGCCCAATTAAGGGAAGCGCTCCATAAAAGAAAAGTATTTCTGAACTTTACCTGAATTTTCTATAGAATCTTTAGGTTCTTTCTCATTAAGCTTGCCTACTTTTGGCCATTCTTTCAGTCAATAACTATTTATGGATACCAGCTAGGTATTAACAATAGTGGTGGATAGAAAAGTTAGTAATAAATGAGACCTGCTCCAGAGGAACTTACACAAAGAGTTACACACATATACACACACACAGAGACTACAAAGACATGAGATAAATATGGCTGAAGTTCAAGGCAAGGGCTCAGCAAAGAAGATGTATTCTTTGAGAATTGTGCAATTGCTAATTATACAGCAAATGACTATGGAAAAAACATGTCTCATCAAATATATATGTTCTTAATTACTTTATTATGTTTATTTTGGTCATAAACAAAAAATCCCTGAAGATAAGAATCCTGTTTAATTTTTTTTAGCAGCATTTAAGACAAAGAGTTGTCTCCAGTACATTTTGTTGAACTAATGTAAATTTGTAATTAAAGCAAGTAGAAACCTAGATGGATCAAGGCACTTTAGAACTTACCTGTATTTGCAAACAGAAGTCTGGCAGAGGATGTTACAAGAGAGAAGCTAGTAAGGATTTGTGTGGGTCTGAGTTCTCAGTTCCAAACAACAGAATCTATTTCAGATGGTTTATAGAGAAAAGGTTTTCTTAAGTTATGTAGATATTTCACAGAATCACTGGAAAGGCTAAAGAAATTAGTTTTAGGCTGAGCGTCCAGGAACAATTTCCATTCCACACTGCAGAACTGGAAGGAGTTTCCTAAGGAAGGAAATTTCTACCTCTACCCTATTCAGGAAGCTTTCAAATCAGGAATCCACAGTTCTGGATCTGGTCATTCACACCAGCAAAATAGATGTTTCATTCACATCAGTCCTCTCCCCCCCAACACATACACACAATTCAGCTCTGAATCACTGTTTTATCTACATGGATAAATCAGATTGGCAGTTTCTAAATCATACACTTGTACTTTAGAATCGATAACTATAATCCCAGCAGCATATATGCTGTTTTTTGCTGATCTGAAATGAAGAGAAATCACCCTGGAACACTGATTATGGGGACCAGATTCACCCCAGGGGTATCCCAAATTAGCTATCTACCATGGACAGTGGGAATTTGTTGGGAATAAGAACTCACTTCACTGAATTTTCTAGTCTGTCAAGTCTATTAATTCACAAAGAAGCCTCTTCTGGGATGGGGAGCCTGGTAAAGACATAAGTTGCCCTAGGAAAACAGCAATTCCTAAAAGCTCACCTCATCTCCCCATGCCTCAAAGAAACTATCCCTGGAGCTCAACTAGTAACCTAGTTGTCTGCAGACTGGTCCTCATTGGAGCACACTAGCAAGCCTCAAGTCTGCTGTTTGCAATGAAACCTCAATGCCTTGTCTACTGACACTGCCATTCTGTCATTCTATGCAGGCCGTTCAGCCTGAGAGCTATCTGGTCTTTCTCAACCCCTCTCCCAGAAACTTCTAGCCCGTGTCCCTAGGTCTTCTGCTCTGGGGTCACTGTGCCTATTCCTTTCCTGGTGCTGTTAAGAGACCAAGTCTAAGTAAATTGAGATGCATATAGAATAACCCCCATGATCAATAATCCCCTTGATCAGCATTTAGAATAGTACTGATGGAATGACTGCATCAGTCCTGTCAGAGCTGATCACAGAGAAGCGTTTCCTTCCTCTTTAGATAAAAACAAAGAGAAAAAGACTGTTCACATTAGAATGAAAATAGAGCATGAGTGAACCAAGAGACAGAAATTTCTCAAATATAATATGCAAGAAAAAAATCTTGGACTGAAGAGTCCAGTCAAATAAGAGCACTTCTAAAGCCACAGCTAAATGGCCAGCTACTTCTATCTAGGTTTCCAGGTAATCAGATTATTTTCTGCCTAAAACTATGTTCTTTCTCACCAGCTAAACCCCTTGAAGGTGTCAAAAGGTCTCATATTTTTCTATCCTTTGCTTAGAACACAGTGTTCTAAGTGAGCTTATTCTGCTCAACTAGATTTGGAGACTGGCTTGTACTTATTTGTAATTTTCTTGTGTTAGTATGAAAATTGTCTTCAAAGTTTGCAAGATCCATGCTTAAATATCATTGTAGATGAGGTTTCCTGTAGCTACTGTTCATGGTTTATTCCCTAGGAGGTAGCCATGTCTTAGGCTTCTTTGAAAATCTATCTAAAAAAGATCTACATTTTAATATATATCTGGATAGATTTTTTACTTTCTATGCTGACTGCTTCTGCTGCCTGCTAATTCACTTGGAGTAATTTTTTTTTTTTTTTGTCACCAAGTTCATTATTGGAAGTTTCAGCTGCCCCATTCCCCATGTTTTTCACAAACTTCTGGGTTTCTGTTTATCCAATCACCCTTCATTTTACTTATTTCAGTCTCAGACTTCAAGTTTCTTGTTTTTAACTCATCTGTGTTCCTAATAGACAAACAACTTAAAATTATTTTTGCTTTGAAAAGAAAATTTTAAAAACTACTTTCAACTTGCAAAAATTTCAGGAATTTGTACTATCAGAGAACTCCAGTGCCACTAACATTATCATGTGGTTGCAAATAAAATGATTAAATGAATCATTGTTATGTAAGTTGACCTGATTAGTGGGGATAAATGTTTTTGTTTAATCAAAAATAAAACCACCACCACCCATGTGTTCTTGAGGTTGTTTGTTTGAAGCTAACTCTGCAGCCGCTGTGGTTTAGCACTAGCCACTAGAGGCAGTGGAGCTCCACAGTCATGTCGTGTCACTGGCACCCTGGTGGAGCTGCTGTGACTGCAGCAGTAAAATTACCAGGTTCCCACAGTACAGACTAAAAGGATAAACTTGCCAACTTGCCACTGCATGTTAAAAAGTTAGACTAATTGTTTTTTACAAAAAGAAACAAGCCAGCAAATGAGACAGCAAGACCTAGATGGTCCAGAGCAGTATGCAGACTTGTTTAAGCCAAGTAAAGTAAACCCTACAATCCCAAGGGCATCCAGCAATAAATGAAGCCCTGATCCTGTGGCTGGAGGAGTGGAAGAGAAGGAAGAAACTTGGCCCTTGATCACATCATTGATACTGTGGATCAAGCATCCCTATATCTCACCCCAACTCTGGGCTTCCCAATTATATCAGTCAAAACTGCCCTCTTCTAATGGTAATAGTAACACTTAAATAGCCCACAAGGCATGTTCTAAGGGCTTTACATCTATTAACTCATTTAATCCTCATTGTAAAAAATTATTCTTTATGAGCTATGATGCAAGTTATCAGCTCTTTCCAACTTTAAAATTTCTTATTGTTTAAGCATCTTGCTTAGAAAAGTTTAAATATTTATATCTGTAACACTTGTCTCAAAAGAATGAATTATTGTCATTTAAAAAAAATCTAAAAAAAAAGTAATAGAAGAAACCTATGAGATTGCTTCCATTAATGTTCCACATTACAGAGAAGGAAAATGAGGTGCAGAGAGGTCAACACAATCAGTATGCAAAGAAGCAGGATAAGGACACTGAAGTTTGGTTCCAGAGTCCATTTTCTTGACCAATCTGCACCATCTTTCAAAGAATGGCCCCAAGACAGTTGATATTTATTGAGGTGCTTACAATGTATTAGGAAACTCTGTACCCATTAGGTAATAATTCCCCACTCTTCCCTTACCTCAGCCCCTGACAACCTCTAATCTAGTTTATGTCTCTGAATTTGCATATTTAGATATTTCACATAAGTGGAATCATAAATATCTGTCCTTTTGTGTCTGGCTTATTTCAATTAGCTTAAAGGTCCCACAGTTCATCCATGTGTAGCATTTATCAGAACTTCATTTCTTCTTATAACTGAATATTTTGCTCTGTGTATAGACCATATTTTGTTTTTCTATTCATATTTTGATGGACTTGGGTTGTTTCCAGTTTTTGGCTATTGCGAATAATGCTATGAATATTGGTGTACAAGTACTCATTGGAGTGTCTGTTTTCAATTCTTTGGGGTATATTCCTCAGAATGGAATTGCTGGGTCATGTGATAGTTCTATGTTTAACTCTTTGAGGAACTGCCAAACTGTTTACCATATCAGCTACCTCATTTTACATTTCCACCAGCAATACATGAGTGATCCAACTTCCTAAATGCATAATAATTGAATCCTTTATTTTTTCAAGTTTTAAATGAAATTGTATTTCCATGTTGCGTGGAATTTATTCTCTGTATATTCTTCAGGCATCCTGCTGCCTTTTAAGGAAATCTGAGCTCCATAAGAAGGACAGAAGTTGTGTTTTCAGGTACTCCTTCTGAGTTATGCTCTGAGTGACTGCTGTGAAGTCACCATGCTCTTGTTAGGCTCTGTCTCCTCATGGGAACTAAAGATGGCAACCATGCTCATCTCACTGTTTCAGGAATCACATGGGCTGGCATTTGCAGAACCCCTTTATGCTATCTAATATGCATGTTCTGTCTCCCTTGGTGCTTGCCTGCCTGCATGCTACCCTCTCCCCCAGGTTTCTTCTCCCTGGACCTTACTTTTCTCAGTCCTTTGCAATAGTGGACCTTGCTCAGAACATTTCCTGGCTTTGTGACTTCTGCAAACAGAGCCACCTATCCTCTGAAACTCTCGCTGGGTAATTTAATTGCTCTTAACAAAACATCACATCAATGCATTGTGTAAAGCTGTTAAACCATAAGTTTAACAGCAGTTGTGTCTAGAGAAGGGAACATTAAGATAATGTTAATAATGGGTGATATGTTTTCATTTTTCATGCATAAACCCTCTGACAGTCCTTTTTTTTCTTTTCTGAAGACAACTAAGAACAACACATCTTAACCCAAATGAATGAACCACTGTCTGGATAGTGGGGAAGATGTTTAAAACATGTATGAAGACAATGTCACCAAAGCCATACCTGGGCAACAGTGAGTCCATGATAGAGTCAGACCTCCTGTTCTTCCTGTCATTATGAAAAGACTAGTTAATCTTTGAGCATCATCACCTGAAATATCAGCTAGGCCAGCCATTATGTCTCTGGGTACCCCGGTGACTGTGGAGGAGATTGGCTTGTTCTCCACACCCACTCTCTTTTGACTGTCAGCCCTGCGGGCACAGGCTGAAGTTACAGTGATTGGACCAAAACTGATTAAATATCTTCTTTCTGGAGCAGTAAAGACAAAGATAATTCAAAGAATGGTACCCCAAAATTAACTGATGTTATCAGAGCTGTCATATGAGAAGAAATTGTCATTTGTATTTGCTGAAAAAGGTCAATTAATTGGATCTCATCCTACATGTTTGATATGATATGACTTATCACATATTTATGCTTTAACTTCACCTGAGAAATATGTTGTATGATTTTAACACTCTTTTTCCAATTAAAAAAAGGTAAAATGCTTTTATTTTTTTATGCAAGGACCTTAAGCTCTACCAGTTTACTCCATTTCTTGGCTGGTAGAAAATTAAAGATATAAGTTACATAATATAAATAATATCTTAAACAAATATTTGTTTCAGGCCTGCTATGCACCAGTGCACTGTTCTAGATATTGGGGAAACGAATGATAATCTATGATTTTTCAAATATACAACTGAGTGAAAAGAGAGAGTAAATTGAAAAAAACAACCAAACAAAGAAGGTGAAAAAGTGCTAAGTGCTATGGTGAAAATAAAGCATGGAAAGAGCACAGATGTGCCTCAGTGGAAGGAGTTTCTGGGAAGGCTTTTTTGAGTGAAGATACAAGAGAGATGAGAAAACAATCCACACAGTATCTTAGGAAAATGTTCCAGGTAGAGGAAACAGCAAGCACATTATCCCTGAATCAAGAGTAGACTGGCATGCTTGAAGAGCAGCCAATGTAGCCAGAATGGACCAAGGAGGAGAACAGAAGCAGTTGACAACAGCTAGGATAACATGGGGACCATGCGGTATAGGGCCTTCATGATGAATGTAAGCATTTTAATTTTGAATTGAATGAAATGAGAAGTGACTGGAAAATTTTGACTAAAAGAGTGACATAATGTGAATTATGTTTTTAACAGCTTTTTTGAATTATAAATAGCATGCCATCTAATTCACCCATTTTAAGTTGTGCAACTCAATGCTTTGTTGTTACTGTTTAATTTTATTCACAAATACTCCATATACATTAAACATACACTTCCCAAACACACACCAAAAAATAGAAATTGTTCTTACAATCCCTTTCTTAACATATTTTCAGAGTTGTGCAACCATCAACTCAATCAAATTTTAGAACATTTTGTTTCCCCAAAAAGAAACCCCACATCCATCAGCAGTCACTCCCCATCGCTCCCTTTCTCTCCCCTCACCTTTATCCTTAGGCAACCACTAACCACTAATCCTTCCTTGGCAAGTTCAAATCTACTGTTGACCCCCTTTAGGGAATTTTCATTTTGGATGTTTTACCTTCCAAATCTAGAATTTCCATTCCTTAAAATAATTTTTGTCTCTTTTGAGACAAAAAAAGAGACAAAATTTTTGTGTCTGTTTTATGAGACATCGTCATCCCACCTTTAATTTTTTAAGCATGCCTTCCTTTAGTCCTTTGAACATATTTATCATAACTTCTTTGAAGTCTTTGTCTGCTAAGTCCACCATCTGGGCCCCTTCAAGGGAGTTTTATTATCTGCTATGTTTCCAGATATGGGTCACACTTTTCTATTTCTTTGCATGTCTCATAATTTTTTTGTTGAAAACTGGACATTTATTATAGTGACTCTAGATACCAATCACCACTGAAGGGTTTTTATTGTTGTTGTTTGTTTGTTTAATGACTTGACTGAAATAATTCTGTAATCTATTTCCTCCACTGTGTGCAGCTTCAGGTGTCCCTATTTAGAATTTTCCCCCATGTCTGTTTTTTAAATATATTTTTATTAGAGTAGTAGGTTTACCAAAAAAAAAAATCATGCAGAAAACACGGACTTTTCATATATCCACCCTACAGTTAGCCTTATTATGAACACTTTGCGTTAGTGTTACAGCTTTGTTATAATTGATGAAACAATAATATAATTATACAATTAACTAGAGTCCATAAATATAATATATATAATACCCTAGTTTATATGAGGGTTTTGGGTATATAGCATTGCCAGGTCATAATTTTATACTGTCTGAGAATCCAACAAACTATTTTCCATAGCTTGTCAATATTTTACATTCCCACCAACATACCAGCAATGACTGAGTGTTCCTATTTCTCCATGTCCTCTCCAACACTTGTTATTTTCCATTTTTTTAATAGCAGCCTTTCTAGTGGGTGTGAAATGGTATTTCATTGTGGTTTTTGGTTTACATTTCCCTAATAGCTTATAATGTTGAGCATCTTTTCATCTGCTTTTTGGCCATTTGTTTATCTTCTCTGGAAATATGTCTATTCTAGTCTTTTTGCTAATTTTTAATTGGGTCATGTGTCTTTTTGCTGTTGAGTTGTAGGATGTCTTTATATATTCTGGATGTTAAACCCTTACTAAATATGTGGTTTCAAATATTTTCTCCCAACCTGTAGGTCATTTTTTACTTTCGTGATGAAGTCCTCTCATACACAAGCGTTTTTAATTTTGGTGAAGTCCCATTTATCTAGTTTTTCTACTGTTGCTCATGTTTTCCTTTGGGACTAGGAAACAATTGCAATCCCAATCAAATTCCTACTGCCTTCTTTGTGGAAATGGAAAAGCCAATTATCAAATTTATATGGAAGGCTAAGGAGCTCCAAATAGCAAAAAACATCTTGAAAATGATGAAAAAGTGAAAGGACTCACATTTCCCTATTTTAAAATTTCTTACAAAGCTACAATAATCAAAAGAGCAGTATTGGAAAAAGGACAACTAGACCAATGAAATGGAATTGAGAGTTCCAATTCTGGGGCCTCAATTGTCCTGGCCCCAGCTCACTCATTAGACAGAGGTTTTAGGTCAAAAGGGGCAAGCCAAGAATTCTAGGAGCTGCTACCCTTACCCAGTACCCACTCATAGAGCAGGAATGTCATGCTGGGAAAAGCAGGTCACTATGCCCAATTCTGATGTGGTAGAATAGGGATTGTGCCAGAAGAGAAGGCAAATTCTTACTGCCTTCTTTGTGGAAGTGGAACAGCCATTTATCAAAAGTTTCAGGTCCTAAAGATGTTTCCCTATGTTTTCTTCTAGGAATTTTATAGATAAAAGGAGAGCTGGGATGTTCTCTGTACCCCAAAATACATCTTTCACATGATATGATATTATTAACCTAAGTGATTGCTTTAAAATATACTTCTTTTAAAGTGTTTTTTTCTTAAGTGGAGATACTAATAAACTCAATAAAGATTTTTCTAAGCAGACTACGTTTCTCTTAACGTCTAATTAATATGAGACACAATAAAGAAAAGTGACTTTTGATAAAGGATAAATTAACTTTGGAACTTTGGGTAATCCAGGTGAGGGTGTTAGATAGCTATAGCCAGAGATATGATACCAAGCTCAAGGGGTTTGATGACATCAATGAATAAAGGGAAATAACACAATACAAAGGGCAGACTTCTCCTACTTGAAAAGTACTCTTCTTTCCTTGTACTTCTGTATTCCTACATATTTTCTAAAATCTTTTCCTATCTCTACACATGACACAGAAGATTACAGTGATGGGCGCAAAACAGAGACACTCTACCAGCACATTAGTTGATTAATTCACTAACCTATGGGTTCTTTCATTGAGTTGGAGAATGAAATTAATCTGTGGAATTAAGGCAAATTTTACAGAGGTATTCCTTAACCAGGTCTCAATACGGTGTGGTTGATGGTTCATCTATATATGGCTCTATAATTAATTGCATGTGTTGAACAGCGTTGCTACAGCCATCTGTATTGTGTCCTCTGCTTGGCTTGCCATTTAATTCTCTCAATCTTTTCACAGACAACCAATGGCTTATAATAGTGTCATTTCATTGTTGATTAAAGCTGTAAGTAATAGTAGACAATGTCAAGCCCAAAATCTTGTTTTACAAATAAGGAAAAGGAGGCTCAAAAGAAAATAATTAATCTAGGTATGATCACACCATTTGTGTGATTCAGAAATTAATTCTAACTGCCTACCTAGACTTCAACTTGACTATTTTTTATTTCTTTCTTTGTTCTTTTATTATATGATGCTGTCTGGTGACCTATTGGAAGGATCTTTTCCCTTCTTATGCAGAGATAAAAACTAATTTTTGTTCTTTTAACTAATATGTGTCTATTAAAGTAGGAATTGCATACTCTGAAATTTTCAAGTTGTTTGCTTAGCTCTACATCTAATGCATTTTTTTTTTAAAGGAAGTACTGGGGATTGAACCCAGGACCTTGTACATGGGAAGCAGGTGCTCAACACTGAATAAACCCAGTGAGAGTGGGTTTATTCATTTGTTTGCTTGTTTGTTTTTAGGAGATATCAGGGAACGAACCCGGTACCCCATATATGGGAAAGAGGCACTCAACCATTTGAGCTACATCCACTCCCAAAATGCATTTTTGTAAACTTCCTTCCATTGAAACTCCACTTGTTATTAATATAATACAGAATCACAAATATGCCCAAGACCAGGATAGAGGTTGTCATTACACTCGATATTTTAGAAACATTTCTTAACTGACCACAGAAAGTCAGGGTGTGTAGTAGATATGAGGCTTCATGTTTAACAAGTTCTGGGACCACTGGGCAAAGTGAAGTAGCCAGCCAAGAATTAGAAAGGGTGGGAGGCAGAGGAGATTATTCCTGTTACTAAGACCATCCTTATAAAGGCAGCCACGTGGCCCAAACTGCAGCATCCAGAGAGTGCACCTCACTGAGGTAGAGACAATACCAGTTCCAGTGGTAGGGAGGGGGGCAGGCTTGAGAGAAAAGTGGCTCGGCTGATGCAGCGATGCAACACCAGGGCGTTCCAGACAGCAACAGGACAAAGCTAAATAGGCAGCATAGTGTCAGGTTTCTAAGACTTTTCCCCCTGTAATCTGTGGTGCCGAAAGAGTCTTTAAAATACTCTCACACATACCCAAAGAGAAAAGATGGGAAATTGTTAGGAGGGACTCCTTTGCTCCAGTCCAGTGGACTGGGGTTCAAGACAGTGTCCCAGTCCCAAAGTTAAATGGCAGTGCTAAGCAGAGCAAATAGCTAGCTCACAGACTAATTGTTAGGGTAAGAGTCCACCTCCATAAACTAGGTCAAGGAAATATTTATGTGAGTTTGTGAGAGAGAGAGAATGGGTGTATGCGTGTGTAGCTTTGGGGTTGGAGGTTTGGGAGAAGAAATGGGGAACTGAGTTATTCCAAGGTCCTAGCAGTATAAGTGAATCTGCAATGTAATCTCAGCAGATATTGGTGATGATGCTCTTGGTATTTACCATCCTTGCCCTGAGTGTCTCAGAAACTTGAGTGGCTTTGTTTCAAAGGAAGTTCAGTGGATTCATTTGACATTGTGCCATGAGGGATAAGTTACCATCTGGTTGGGCAGGTAAATGGAACATATATGCAACTGAAAAAATAAGTAAATAGGGCCATTGTCTTTAATAATAATTGTCTATGCAGTAGGAGTATTGAGGAGGGAAAGATTAATATGATTCCAATACATCTGAGAAGGATAAATGGATGAGGAGCAACAAAAATTGTAACTTAGGGCTGTGTGGAACGTGGATAGATACAAGTGAAGAAAGAGGTCACTTCAGGGGCAAAAAATATAATAAACTGAGAGGTCAGAAAAACTGCTAGATAGGTTTGAACGTGAATAGGGAAGCAAGGTGACAGCAGAGAAGAGATGGTTTCGAACATTTCAAAAGTAAGATCTGAAAAGTGCGTGAGCAACATCATTGTCAAAGCCAGGCCATGAGGTGGGGTCTCTGAGAGGTAACCAGAGCTCTAGTCCATCTCTGAGTGGTTAGTGATATGGACCACGGTGGACAGTGTGATTTAGACAAACAAGTCTGACCACACGCTGCAGGTAGATAAGAAGAGGATACAAAATGAGGGAAGAAATTGGTATGAAATAAAAGGAAGAACCAGATAAGTATATGAAGAGAAAATGGTCCTGATTTGGTAGCAGAAGGGACACATCATTCCCTTTGATTTCTTTGTACTATGTACTAGATCAAAACAAAATGAAAAGCACAGCAATATTCTCATTTCTAATGATTTCACTGTTTTCTGTCTTTAATTTTCTATCTCAGGGACTAGCTAGGTAAAATGCTTGTTATGTTTATTTTCCTATCCAAAGTTAAGAGACTTAATTGACTGTTGCTTCTAAACTTCTTACTAATATTCCCAGACTATCTCTGGAGAAATAAAATTTTCATCACTTATTTTCTCATTATAGAAAACTAATTAGAGTTCTAATTAGTATATAAATGGTTTTCAAAATAATCTTTATAATATAAAATAATTTACTTTTTCAATTAAATTTTGTGTTTGGCAAAATATTGGATTGATTATATTTCTGAAAGGCTTAGATATTTATGGCTGAGACTTTGTTTTCGATTTCCTCATGGGAGACTAGTGGAAGAAGAAAGACAGCAATAATAGAGTTTTTCTCACTCTACACTTCTGTGTATGTGGTTAATAGTTCCTTCTCTTCCCAGGCCTTTGATCTTTACTCCTCCCTCTTTTTTGTAAATTAATTAATTAATTAGCCTGTTTATTTATTTGTTTCTCTGTGTGTGTGTGTGTGCAGTACATGCACACGTGTGTATACAGAAGCACATGCTCCCTTAGCAGGAGGGTTTAAGGGAAAGAATGGCCATCCAGGTCTTTTAGAAGAGCCTCCAAAACAAGTCTAATAAAGTTTTAGGTAAATCAGATATGGCTTTTTTTTTTTCAAGATTTATTTTATTTATTTCTCCCCACCCCTGCGTTGTTTGCATTTGCTGTGTCTGTTTGTTGTGTGCTTGTCTTCTTTTTAGGAGGAACTGGGGACCAAACCCACAACCTCCCATGTGGGAAGGAGGCACCTAATCACTTGAGCTATCTCTGCTCCCTGCTTTGTTGTGTCTCTAATTATGTTTTTCCTCCTTGTGTTTCTTCTCACATCATCTTGTTGCGTCAGCTTGCCATGCTAGCCCATCGCATCAGCTCACTGTCTTGCTTGTCTTCTTTAGGAGGCACCAGGAACCGAACCCAGGACCTCCCATGTGGCAGGTGGGAGCTCAATCATTTGAGCCATATTTGCTTCCCCATATATGGTTTTCAAAGATAAAAATCAGCATCATTCTAAAATATAAGTATGGAGAGAGATGATTCTAGCAGGATGTACAAAAGCTAGACCTTGAAAGTTCTTGTAAATCCCTTAGGGAGTATTGCCTTTGTCTTAAGAACAACAAAAAATCATTAAATGAATTTAAGTCAGGAGGTAACATGATCAGATTTGCAGTTGGAAAGATCATTCTGTGTGTATAGAGAATGGATTAAATGTGGCCTCAGTGGATGACAGTGTAAATATCCATGCCTTGATTCTTTCCAATGACCAATGATGCCAGGGATAAAGATTGAAGTTTCTGGTTTTATTTTCCCCCTGTAGTTGAAGATATAGATAAATACATCATTTGAATATTTTCAAGTCTCCAACACTAGATCCCACACTTTACCTATTGACATGGCCTGCTTTGCAGAAAAGATGATTTTCATGTGATTCTCACTCAGTTTCTTTCTGTTCTATCTTAACAGTTCTCTTTAGTCATTCTTTTATTCAACAAAAATTCACACACACATGCATATATATATGTCCCCTACTGTGTGCCACGCACTGAAATTCCTTCCTGTTATAGTTTACTAAAGGCTGCCAAGTCAATATACCAGAAATAGGTTGGCTTTTACTATGGGGATTTATTAGGGATTGTAAGCTTGCAGTTCTGTGACCATGAACATGTCCAAATCAAGGCATCATCAGGCGATGTCATCTCCCCAAAAGACTGGCACATGATGGTCATCTACTTTTGCTTTTCCAAAGGAATTAATCACTCTTAGTTGGCATATTTTTCCTTTGCAATTAATTTACAGTGAGGATCCTGGGTTTGACTCCCAGAATTTCCACTGGCTCTCGTTTACTTATCACCAATTCCATTGTCATTATAATAAGAAAATAATCCTGTTCTTCCTGTTCTTATTTCATTGTGATTTTTTTTCATTTTCTAAAAATAAAGGCATAATTTACATACAGTAAGTTTCACCCTTTTTTAGTAATCAGTTCTGAGTTTAAAAAAAATGTATTCAGCCATGCATGCACATACTATCACAATGAAGACAGTGAATAGTTCCATCACTCAAAAATATTCCTTCATGACAATTTGTAGCCAAACTCTGTACCATATCCAGCCCCTGGTAACCCACTAATCTGTTTTTGTCACTTTAATTTTTTGCCTTTTCCAGAATGTTAAGTAAAGGAAAATGTACCGCATATATATTTTGCATCTGGCTATTTTCACCTAGCAGAACACATTTGAAGTTCCTCTACATTGTGTATAAGTAGTTTGATCCTTTGAATTGCTGAATACTATTCCATTGAATGATGTATTGCTGTTTATCAATTCCACAGTTGAGAGAAATTTGGGTTGTTTCTAAGTTTTGGCAAGATGAATAAAGCTTCTATATAGACACATTTGAAAAGGGATTTTTGTGTAGAGATAGGATTTCGCTTCACTGGATAAATATTAGTTGGATTGCTAAGCCAGATTTTAAGTGTATTGCCTAATGATTTTCAACATATTTTCTTGTGCTTATTTGCATTTGTATATCTATTCTGGTAAAGTGTCTCTTCAAATAATCTTGGGGTATTTTTAATTTCTGGGTTCAAGTTCTTTGATTTACAATAGTTTTCTCCCAGTTTATAGCTTGCCTTCTCATCATCCTAACAGAGACTTTCATAGATCATGTTTTTAATTTTGGTAAAGTCCATTGTATCAATTTTTAAAATTATGGATCATGTTTTTTATATCATAATAAAGAACTCTGTCCAGTCCCAGGTCATGACAATTTTCTCTTATGTTTTCTTCTAAAAGAAAGTTTATAGTTTTATGTTTTACATTTGGCTATATGATCCATTTTGAGCTTATTTTTGTATACAATGTGAAGTTCAGGACAAGGTTTGTTGGTTTATTATTTATTTTTGCTTATAAATGCCCAATGTATTTCCTTTCTCCATTGTATTGCCTTTGCATATTTGTTAAAAATCATTTAGGTATATTGCCGTTAGTCTATTTTAAATTCTCTAATATGTTCCATTGATCTAATATGTCTATCTCTTTAAAAATACTACACTCTCTTGATTACTGTCTTAAAGTCAGGAAATATGACTATTTTAAGTTTATTCTTCTTTTTCAAAATCATTTTAGCTATTTTAGTTTACTTGCTTTCCATATAAATTTTAGATTCAAATTAAGGTTAAATCCATAAACAAATTTGGGGGGAGAAATTGATATATCTTAAATACATTGTGTCTTCTAATCCATAAACACCGTATGTTTCTCTATTTGTTTAGGTCTTTTATTTTTTTATTTCTTTCAACAGTCTTTTATAGTTTTCAGCATACATATTCTACACTTTCTTTTAGATTTATATATCTAAGCCTTAATTCTTTGTGGAGCTGTTTGTAAATCAATTATTTTGTTTTCTTTAACGTTTGTCTCCACTAGTTCATTGCTAGTATATTGAATTATAAGGGTGGTTTTGTGTGTTGACTTTGCATCCTGACAGCTTTTGTTCCTTTGCGTTTTATGTAGAAAAACCATGTCACCTGCAAATAGGGATAGCTTTTTTTTTCTTTCTTTCCAATATGTATGTAGTTCTGTTTATTTTTGTTGCCTGTTGACACTAGGTATGGCTTTCAGTACATGTAATTAAGAGTGAAGGGAGTGGACATCCTTGCTTGTTCTTCAGCTTAGAGGAGGTGTTCTTAACCAGGGGTCCGCAGACCCCCAAGTGGTCTGTGGAAAGATTTCAGGTGGTCTGTGAGTTTGAATTGAAAATTAGAAAAACCATTATTCTTGTGGGGATGTGTTGGTGTGGGTGTGATATATTTATTAAATAATACACAATATAGTGTGGACTTAGCATGATTTTTACTCTGATGTAGCATGTTCTAAGTGCAGTGGACAACTGCCTGCAAAAAGGTTGGTAAGGATGGCGGAGATGGTTTTATGACCTGTGGGAAAAACTCGAATTTCTAAATGTTTGCCGAAAACGACCATTTGAACAGATGTTGAACTGTGTTAGGTTATCAGGTATTGAGATGATGAGAAGGTTGTAAAACATAATTTTGAATAATCCTTTATGATGTTGAGTATCATAAAACTATCTGCCACTACATTCTGAGAATGGGTCTGTGGTTTTCACCTGACTGGCAAAGGGGTCCGTGGAACAAAAAGGTTAAGAACTCCTGGCTTAGAGGGAAAGCATTCACTCTTTCACCATTAAGTATGTGATATAAGTAGATGCCCTCTATCAGGTTAAGGAAGTTTTCTATTCCTAGTTTGCTGATAGTTTTATCATGCATGAATGTTGCATTTTATCATTTTTTTCTGCATAACTGGATATAATCATGTCATTTTACTTTTTAAGTCTGTTAATATGAAGGATTACACTGATTGATTTTCTTTTTTTTTTTTTTTAAAGATTTATT